>PVHP010024102.1:0-26755 GCA_004024765.1 Zapus hudsonius
TTGCAAGCAGAGAGATACAGAGAGGTGGGGGGGGGGAGAGAGAATGGACGCATCAGGGCCACCAGCCACTCCAAACAAACTCCAGATGCATGCACCACTTTGTGCATCTGACTTACATGGGCACTGGGGAATTGAACTCAGGTAGTTAGGCTCTGGAGTCAAGCAACTTAACCGCTGAGCCATCTCTCCAGCCCACCTGTTCCTTTTTGGTGGTGGTGGTGGTTTGGTTTTTTTAAGGTAGAGTCTCACTGTAGCCCAGGCTGAGCTGGAATTCACTATGTAGTCTCAGGATGACCTTGAACTTAATATTAATGCCTGTTCCTTTATGTCCCAGGAAAAATGTTTAATTCTTCAATAATTTTTCCAGTAAAAATTTGGGGGGGTCAGATACCTAAAATGGAATGCACAAAAGAGCATTATTCTCAAGCAAGTGCCTATGAATGTACTCTGACTCAGGGTAGGGTTGGGCTCTGGTTGGCTCTCCTGGCTCACTGCTCAGAGTGGTATGTGGGCTTGAAATCTAGAGCTGCACCATGCAGTGCAGCAGATGCCAGCCTCATTGAGTCCTCGAGATGCATGTTTCAAGAAGTGCTGTGCAACGTACAGACCATATTTGGGAGGCAAAGCTAGGAGGAATGCCATGAGTTCCAAGGGCAGCCTGGGGTAGAGTGAGACCCTACCTCAGGAGGAAAAAAAGTAGTTCTCATATTGATCACCTACTGAAAGAACATTTTGGTTTTGTTGGCCTAAGATATGTTATTGAAGAACTTTAACTCTCCTTCCTTCCTTAATGTGGCCACTAAAAACTTAAATTTAAACTGGGTGTGGTGGCGCACTTCTTTAATCCCAGCACTTGGGAGGCAGAGGTAGGAGGATTGCCATGAGTTTGAGGCCAACCTGGGACTACAGAGTGAATTCCAGGTCCGCCTGAGCTGGGGTGAAACCCTACTTCAAAAAACCAAAAAAAAAAAAAAAAAAAAAAACCAAACAAGTTTGGACTAGGGAAATGGCTCAGAAGTTAAGGGCACTTGCATGCAAAGCCTTCCAACTCAGGTTTACTTCCCTATACCCACAAAAAGCCAGCAAAAATATACAAAAGTGATACATTCCTATACACATACTTGCAAAAAAAAAAAAAAAAAGTCTTTTTTTAAAAAGAAAGAAAATGGGCTGGGTGGAGTGACACATGCCTGTATTCTTAGCACCCAGGAGGCTGAGGTAGGGGGATCTCTGTGAGTGTAAGGTCAGCCTGGTACTACAGAGTGAGTTCCAAGTCAGCCTGAGCTAGAGTGAGACCCTACCTTGAAAAAAAAAAAAAGGAAAGAAAGAAAACCAACTTGTAGCTTGGATGTATGTTCCAATCCCTCGATAGGTGGACTCTAGGTAGTGGCACCACAATTCTGAGTCCTCACCCTTGACTGCTGCCTGGTCCCTGTTTGCAAATCTAATGCAGTGTAGCCAGTTGAACACATGCTGCCTACGAAACACTGCTCTAGGTGCAGGTTGTTGAGTGTGTCATGGTGGCATAATGTCCTAGAGGAGCTTCTGTTCTCATAGGGATAAGGTAGATAGCATGGAACCAGGCTGTGGAGCACCAGAGAGGAAAACAGAAGGCCCAGGTGGTACCCAAGTCAGCAAAATCTGCACAACCAGGGCTGCTCAATTTCTAGTATTTATTGGGAAGGCTTATTTTATTAAAAGAAGCCTTATTTATAATTACTAGTAATTTTTATCACATATTTTAAATAGGAAACGAAATGACAAAATAGAATTACTGGTGGGTTGTATTGCCGAACTTTCAGAAATTGAGGAGAACATGCTGCTTAGACATGGAGAAAACGACTTCAGTGTCATGTATTCCACAAGGAAGAACTGTGCTCAGCTCTGGCTCGGTCCTGCCGCGTTTATAAACCATGGTAAGCTGCACTTCGGAGGTGTCCCACACTGCAGTTAGGCAGTCTTACCTGCAGCTAGCGTGGCTGTATCAAACTCCTTGGAACCTTTCTCTTCCTTTAAAAGAGAGTTTGAAATAGTGATTCTTTTTTTCACACTTATTAAAGTAAATATTCTCAGTTTGACCTAAACTTTTGTTTAAAATTATGAATTGTCTAAAAAGCCTTTTCAGAATTTTGTAACTGTTCGTGTTTCAGATCTTATCAACAGTTAACTGACTTTTCTTTTGGACATTTTACAGATTGCAGACCTAACTGTAAGGTAAGCATAAAATTATACATGTATCTCAAGCATTTTGTTTCTGCCTCAGGTTTGAAACTCTTAAAAGAGTTACTTTTATTTCAGTTTGTGTCAACTGGTCGAGACACAGCATGTGTGAAGGCTTTAAGAGACATTGAACCTGGAGAAGAAATTTCTTGTTATTACGGAGATGGGTTTTTTGGAGAAAACAATGAGTTCTGCGAGTGTTACACCTGTGAAAGGTAAAGTGTTACGTCTGATTGTCAGCTTTGTTGTTCATCTAACTGATCATTAACTCATGTAATCTCAATAGTGTTCATGTTCAGTAGCACAAGCACCCAGTACAGTGTCTATAAACAAAATCAACTGATGAACTTTATCCCTTTAAAGTCTTAATGCTAGCAGCTGTCACTAGTGGGCCAGAATACAGAAGTGCTAAGCGAAAAAACAAGTAATATTACACAACATGTCTATATGCAGCAACAGAGAGGTGCCACTCTCAAAAGAACTGGTGAAGCCAGGCGTGCTGGTGCACACCTTTAATCTGGAGGCAGAGGTAGGAGGATTGCCATAAGTTCAAGGCCACCCTGAAACTACCTAGTGAATTCCAGGTCAGCCTGGACTAGAGTGAGACCCTACCTCAAAAAAACAAAACAACAAAAATAAAGCACAGCAGGTGAAGTGCCCCACTTATAGACATGTAATAGCACTGAAACTATCTTGCATATCAGTCTTTGGGATTTTTTGCTTTGGTAACATACTCTTCATAGTTTCTATATATTCTTTTTCTCCTCTCACTCATTGAAGAACCTCTTTTAGTGACCCATCAAGATTCTGGGTCCTATTTTAGGGTTTATTGATAGAGAGCTTACCTAGCATGTATGAGGCTCTCTGAGTTCCACCTTGAGCATGGATTGAGGGGCATTATGGCTCCCTGCACAAATTCTAATTCTACTTTGGTAGAACTGCCAGCTTTCATCACTCATTGTAGTGGCTTGTGAAAAAGCTCCATGGAGCTGGGCGTGGTGGCACACACCTTTAATCGTAGCACTCAGGAGGCAGAGGTAGGAGGATCGCTGTGAGTTTGAGGCCAGCCTGAGACTACAGAGTGAATTCCAGGTCAGCCTGGACTAGAGCGAGCCCCTACCTCAAAAAATCAAAAAAAAAAAGGCTCCACGGAAACATTGTCACAGCTAGTGCTTGTTGCACAGGCCACAGAGGGAAGGAGCCTGCTTAGTTGAGGCTATTTAGCACTGCACTAGTCACTTGCCTGGCCTTGGCTCCCTGTGTGAGAGAATAGCAAGTGACGTCAGCCTGGTTTCAGAATCCTCCTCTTTCCACCACCTATAGCTTTCGCAGATAGGAACACATCATTCGTTAATGCCAGCCTGGGGAAGAGATTGGAGAATTCCCTTCTCATCGTTTCCCTTTAAGGGATCTCTAGCTGAAGGGAAAGAGGGCCGAGCTATGAGGGGAGCTATCTGAGGCCAGAGGCTAGTTTTTTCTCATCTGTGAGTGTCCTTGCCACAAAGAGATGCCCCCCAAAATTTTGATTGATATAGATATAATGCTTCTAATTCTATCCAGAGCTAGAGTTATAAAAAGTTTTCTTTCTACAATAAAAAGTGATTCAAAATGCCAGACATAATGGTGTATACCTGTAATTCCACTTGGAAGACTGATCTTGAATCCAAAACCAGCCTTGACAGAGTGGAACCCTGTCTCAAAAGATTCAGATGTTGGTTAGATCTTAACTTTTTTTTAACAAAAACATCCCTTTATGCTGTACATGATGGCATACACCTATAATCCCAACACTCAAGAAACTGAGACAGGAGACAAGTTTGAGGCCAGGCTAAACTGCATTAGTGAGACCCTGGAGAAAGAGAGAGAGAGAGAGATTTAGGCATGATGGCACATGTCTGTGACCCTAGCACTTGGGAAGTAGCAGGAAGATCATGAGTTCAAGGCTGGACATCATAGTAAGACCCTATCCAAAGACCAATAAAAGAAAAGAGAAATAGAGTCTCATTATGTTGCCCAAGCTAAGCCTGAACTTCTGGGTTAAAGCAACTTTCTTTCCTCAGCCTCATGAGTAGCTGGACTACAGGCATGCAACCTTATACCAAGCCATGTCTATGGCTCAGAAGCACATGTGTTGTCATGTTGCTTAGAGCAGGGTTTTTTGTTTTGTTTTGTTTTTGAGGTAGGGTTTTGCTGTAGCTCAGGCTGACCTAGAATTCACTATGTAGTTTCAGGGTGGCCTCGAACTCACATTGATCCCCCTACCTCTGCCTCCCAAGTGCTGGGATTAAAGGTGCGTGCCACCGAAACCACCTTAGGCAGTTTTCATACTGGTCATATGAAGGGGACTCCTACCACACCATAGGATCAGTATGAGGAATAAATAGAAGTGTGTGCAGAACCTTTCTAAATGAAACTACACACTACATTACATTGGACATGGCCACTGTTGCACTGTTTGAATAAGAGCTGGCTGCATATTTTTTTTTTTAAACTCTCAGTCTCAGGAACACCAAATTATTTCTGCCTTTGTTGAAATGGCAGAGGCTGAGACTAGTCCGAGGAACTATTCAGTTATCCATCAGATTATAACTGAATGGATACTTGAGTTAGGCTGTGTTGTGCAGGGAAGTGCAGTGAGAGGCAGGCCTACACAGTGCTATCTGAGGAGGAGAAAACACTCTCTGAGGGCGTGGGAGGGAACAGGGTCTGCAGGGCACTTGAAGCCTGTTTTATAGCATTTACATAGTAGCGATTCTCACATAAGTCATATACACACTTAGCTAGAAAATTTTTGAAGGAAAACATCTGATGACAGGACAAAACAGTAAGACCTAAATAAAAGTAAACATGATTTTAGCCATAATGACATAAATTGTTACCTTTTAAACTATGTACGAGAGAGAGAGACAGAGAGAGAGAAAGTAAATGGACACACCAGGGCCTCTTACCACTGCAAGTGAACTCCAAATATACGAACCACTTTGTGCATCTAGCTTTACATGTGCATTTGGGAATCAAACCCCATCTGGCCAACTTTGCAAGCAAGCACTTTTAACCACTGAGCCATCTTTCCATCCCCTAAATTACTCCTTTTATAACATATAAATTGTATGGGCTTTATGTGTTTTTACAATTGAATAAAACTATTTCAAAGTTTATAAAATAGCATGTCTGGGGATAATTAAAGAAAAAAATGTACATTAGAGGCAGCCAAGTGTAGTGGCTTATGACTGTAATCCAAGCACTTAGGGGAAGATAAGACAGGAGGAGTACCAAGAATCCAAGGTAGGGCTAGGGAGATGGCTCGGTGGATAAAGCACTTGCCACATAAACATGAAGATGTGAGTGACAGCCCACCTATAACCCCAGTGCTTGGGAGGCAGACTCAAATCCCCAGAGCAGGCTGGCGAGGTAGGTAGACAGCCAAGTCCTGGAGCTGTGTTCAAGTGAGAGATCTGCTTCAGTCAATAAAGTAGAGAGCAATTGAGAAAGACACCAAACATCAGCAACTTGCCTTCACACACGTACCCTCCTGAGTGTGTGTGCACATACACAGAAAGTCAGAAACAAGTAACGTAAGACAGAATTAGGTACTTATTTGTACTCACTAAATTGGGAAAATGGAAGAAGCACAGTATATATACTGCTGGTGAGGATGTGGAGAAACAGGTGCCCATGGAATGCTGGAAGGGCCATGAATTGCTATAACCCTTAAGGGAAGTCATGTAGCCATATTTATTCAAATTAGCCCTTTCCCTGCTGTTCCCCTGTATATTGAGGGGGGAAACTAGCCTATAAATTAACCAGTTAGTAAGGATTTGTTACAGAACAGTGTGATAGCAGTGTTTGCGATGGCAAGAAAAAAAAGGCATGCTAGTGTATGCTTTTAAAACCAGCACTGGGTAGCTGGGTGTGGTGGCACACACCTTTAATCCCAGCACTCCGGAAGGTAGGAGGATCATCGAGAGTTCAAGGCCACCCTGAGACTACATAGTGAATTCCAAGACTACATAGTGAATTCCAGGTCAGCCTGGACTAGAGCGAGACCCTACCTCAGAAAACCCCCCCAAAAAAAAACCAGCACTGGGGAGGCAGAGATATGAGGATCACCGTGAGTTCAAAGCCACCCTGAATCTACATAGTAAATTCCAGGTCAGCCAGGCTGGAGTGAGACCCTACCTCAAAAAAAGAAAAGAAAAGAAAAGAAAAAAGGAAAGGAAATGAAACAAAACTCGGTGGTGTTGAGTAAAATGTTTAATATTGTCATAGGTTATTTAGTTTTGCTTGCTTAAAAAGAAATAATTTAGGGGCTGGAAATATAGCTCAGTGATAGAGTGCCTGTCTTGCATATGTGAGGCCATAGGTTCAAATCCCAGCTCCATCTCTCTCACACACACCAAAAAGAAATAAATTAAATTAGTTTACATATAAATGTCCAGTAGTTTCTCACTGGTAGTTAAATTGAGCTAGTCATTATAAGCTTATAGTTTTAAGTAAATTTTACTAGATGCATGCTGGATTTTTGGGAGAGCTCTGGAGTTGTCTCTCCTGGGGTAATGAGCCTCATCCCCTGATCTAGTGTAGCCAAGCCCTCAGCACCTGAGCTTATTGTAAGTAATTGGACTCTATTTGTGTGACCTGTGCTTTTTCTCTTTCAGACGGGGAACTGGTGCTTTTAAATCCAGAGTAGGACTGCCTGCGCCTGCTCCTGTTATCAATAGCAAATATGGACTCAGAGAAACAGATAAACGCTTAAATAGGCTTAAAAAGTTAGGTGACAGCAGCAAAAATTCAGACAGTCAGTCTGTCAGCTCTAACACTGATGCAGATACCACTCAGGAAAAAAACAATGCAAGTAAGTAAGGGAGACTTGATATAAGATACCTTTTTAAAAAGTTTTCCACACAATTTGCTTTCTCAAGCATGCTTCATTGGTTTTGAACTTCTAAATATTGAAGCTGGGACTTGGGAGCTTCAGCAGCCCTGCGAGGTTCTAGAAATGGTTTGAGTCCACTGCACAGTTTGTGTCCACTCTGCAGTCAGGGCCGTCTTCTTGACAGTTGTGCTTGAGTCTTGGTAACTGGATATCAGAGTCTTCGCCATGCGCTCCAGGATCATCATGTCTGAGGAAAGCAGTTCAAGTGGTCAGTAGTGCTGTAGTGCTGTCATTGGCCTGCAAGAAGATAAGAACTGGGTAGACTTGGACAGGGTCCTGTGTCCGTGTCCAGCCAGTCTGTAGGAACAAAGGATGGATATGGGAGTTCATAGTTGGCCTCAAGGCTTTCACCTTTTACCTAGCTTAACGGGTTTTTTGTTTAAGTTAATTGACTCAATTCAGCGATTCACTAGGCTCAGAATTGTGCTGGATGAGCTTTGGGATGCGGGTGTGTTGTGCATGTGTTACTAACCACTACAGAAAGTAGCAAGCCAGATGGAGAAGAGCAAGCAGCAAGCTGTGAGAGACCGTGGGTATGTGGTGGCAAGATCTGATGGAAACTGGAAAAGAGCATGAAGAATAAACAAAGAGAAAAGGAAGAGAAGAAACAACATAGGCAAAAGACAGCACGCCATGTTTGTGGAACTCTGGTACCACTGTTCACCCTGGTAACACCAGTTCTCTGGGTGCCACTGCAGCAGGGGGTGGGCGGTTCTTCCTTCTGTTTGTCTCTGCCAGAGACATTTGTAAGAAAGGTTTGACAGTCTGCCTATGCAGGCACTCTAATGTCCAGTAACACCCTGAGTACTTAGGAATCCTGAAAGGATCCTGAAGCGCTGGCTATTTTGCTTAAGCTCTTCTCCCTGCCTTCAGATGCTTTCAGCTCATCCGTGGGTGCTCCCTTCCCTACAGAAAAGTCCTGAAGAAAGGGTACGGTATCATTGATGATGAATGTCAATGCGTGGATGTCTGAATCTACTTGCTGCTGGGAGTGAGAGGCCAGGTGTGACCTCTAGCAATAGTGTAGCTAATGTCCAAAGTGTATAAAAAGGAGGGCTTAGTTGATCATTCACTGTTGACTGTTGATTCGAATAATAAATGCAGCATAATGAACATTTGCTTTCTGAGTCTTGTTCCTTGGTGAAACTGGAGACTTGTGAAGCCGTGTCATAAATATGTGTATGAAAACACAGCTGTGTGCTGCCATCCATATGTGGAGACAGCCACAGAGCTACTCACAGGGAATGGCTCTGTGTACAGGAGTGTTTTGTGGTTTTGCGCATTAAATTTATCACTAGTATAGATCCTGAGCTCAATACATCATTTAGTTTAATAGATCAAAATATAAATTGTTTTCAGATACTGGCATGTAGTAATATGTAGCCATCAGGAAATATCTGTTACCCAACATTTATTGAAAAGCCTGCTAGTTCTTAGAGAGGTACTAAGATGCATGAGATTTAGCACCTTAGCTAAGACAAGATCACAAGACCCCTTGTGCTCTAGGGGAGCAGGAATGAATTGTCCCTTTGAGCTGTGATCTCAGCATTTTAAAAGAGGAACACTGACTGCATTTATCAGTGTCTGCTTGTAGGAGGTGCTTTATTCAGCATACCTTTCTGTGGCCAGATCATTGGAGTAAACCAAGGGCTGTATAACTGACCTTGAAGTCACAGCAAAGCTGATATGCCCAGGGCTCAGAAGGAGCCACTTCTTTGGATTTCTTTTGCACCATTCCCATTTGGCTGTAATGGTGGTACCAAGCTGCCTTGCCTTGTGACTTTGATGGCACCTTGAAGAGTAGTAGTTGGTGGGTTCTCTACCCACCCTCTCTGCAACTATTGTGCATGAAATCATTTTAACAAGGAGTTCTTTATTCTATTTTTTTGGTGTTTTTTTTTAAGATGGGGTCTTATTACATAGTCCAGGCTGGCCTCAAACTCTCCAAATGTTGGGATTACAAGTTGTCACCATTACACCTGAATTTTTTTTATATGTATTTTTGTTTTTTTGATATATGTATTTTTTTATTTCTGTGGGTGTTTGTCTCAACCATGACCTTTAAAAAGAAATTGAGAGTAGAGGAAAGCAAGAGTACCCAACAGCTTCTCCCAGGGGAGGCAGATGTGCATAGTGTACATGGTATGTCTGCTTTTTCTCTGCCTGACTACCCTTTTATTCTGCACTTCATTTGGGAGTTAGAAGCTTTAGCGGCCCTGCTTTGAAGGACATGTCCAAAGAAACATTTCTGCCTCTACACAAGTCCTTTGTTAGAAGATGTCTTGAGAGCTCCAACTTATCCTTCTGCTCTAGTAGCCACAAGGGGAGACAAGAAAGTCACTTTGGAAATCAAGTCCACACGTGGGAATTACCCTGCCATTGTGGAGGATGCTAGGTTTCAGGCCTCAATGCCTCATTGGCTGGGCTGATTCTTGTTCTTAGTGGTTGGGGATATTAGACTTGAAGATTCAAGTAGGGCATAAAAGCACAGACAGACTCATACCCATGTCACAAGCAAGTTGTGGATCCAGCAGATATGGCCAGTAGAGTGAGTGTGTTGACTGAGGAGCCTCTGGTCTGGACATGAGGGCCAAGCCCCATCTCAACTGCCACTAATTAATTTGCTCTCCTTTCTGACAAGCCTGCCAGCTGCTTTCATATCCTTCCTAGCACCCTGTGCTAGGTGACCTTTACCAGTTTGTCACATAGGGTGAATTCTGTTCTTTCAAGTCCTACTAGGGGTCTCAGTATTCTCTAGGTTGGAGATTGAAAACATGTGACTCTTGGGTTAATCTTGGTTACTGTACATGGTGTGTACATTAGCACAACCTGAGAGCTCAGGGAGAATCTGCTGTCCTTTTGTAGTGTTTATGTCTGGCTGCACATCTACACTGTCCTGCGATTTAGATGGCACCTTGAAGTGAAGTAGCCTTATGGTGGGTCTTCATGAATTCAGGCAGCCTAGCCAAGTGATCATGAGCTCAGGATCTAGAGCTACCTACCTAGGTTTCACTCCCACCTCTGCTGTCGGCCTCCCTAGGCCATGTTATATAGGTGTGATGGGCACTTCCAGGTCATCCTGATGGGACCTTTGTGCACAGCACAGACAAGGTAGCAGTCACCAAGAACACGCACCCCCACCTAAGATTTATCATCCATGTTTATGCGTTTGGGATTTGTCCATTACCATGAGATAAACATTGCCAGAGCAAGGGTAGCTGCAAGTGCATCCTGCCTCTATGAATGTCAGAGTCCTTAGTCTCTACACTTTGAAGTTTTGTTCTTGGCAACCTTAGCCCTATGCCTCCTAGAGGGAAGATTTTCTTCTAAGACACACTTAAAATTCTTCATATTCTTCATGTATAGTTTGTCATCGTGGCCACTGTGTTCTTCCTGTATCTAGTTTTAACTGTCACTGAATCCCCAACACAAGTATAAGGATGCTCTGGTGTCTTTGTATAGTGAAGGGCCTCTGGCACTCTAGGGGAATCTCAGTCACTTTTCTTTGTCTGGCTTTTTTATTTTTTATTTAATTTTATTATTTGAGAGAGAGGCAGATAGAATGGGTGTGTCAGGGCCTCTAGCCACTGCAAACAAACTCCAGATACATGTGCCACCTTGTGTGTCTAGCTTTACATGGGTACTGGGGAATCAAACTTGGGTCCTTCTGCTTTGCAGGCAAATGCCTTAACCTCTAAGCTGTCTCTCCTGCCCTCTGCTTGCTTTTGACGTTTGACTTTAATAAGCTTACCTTTTCATTGGGCTTTGGATGTGATAATTTTTCAAACAAACCAAGAATACATTGTCAATTATACAAGCCCATAAGTGAATATAAAAATAGCATAGTATCAAATACAAGCCATTTTGTGTTTGGTTTAGAACACCAACACAAGAAATACTTGCAGAGGTTTGGCACTGCTACCAGTACTGAGTCTCTTGGAAGGAAGGATGGGTAAGGGGAACCCAACCTCAGAGCTACCTTAAAAGTATCCACTAGATTAAAATAGGGCCTGAATAGGGAGAGTTTTGGGTACTGTGAGACTACAACTATAAGAGAAAGTCCTGACAGACTCCCTAAGGAGTAGGTTGACATGGTAAAACTTGTTCATAACAGGAACTTTCATGCTACTGCAGACATGACCCTAGTTTAAGATTTGGGGTTTAATTCTGAGGGTGTCAGGTTACCTAAAGGATTAAGCTCCCAAGTGTCACGGGATAATAGTAGGACCTTCATTCTGGCTGCATGGAGAAAGATGGACTGTTGGGAAAGCAATAGGAGACATTGGAAACATGCCCTGCATAGTCCAGAGAGGAGGTAGTGGCAGGGAAGAGGTGTTCCAGTGATGTTGCAGGGCTGGGATGAGGCTGTTGGAGAAGAGTCGAGGAGGGGCAGCATCCTGCTTGAGTGTTAGGCAGTTTGTGTGCTGGTACTGGGAAGTAGCAGACTCAATGGAGAAGCTGCCAGAGTTCCCAGTGGAGCTCAGTGTAGGCCCCTTGGCTCTGGGCAACTTCAGCTGGCACTTGGTGATGCAGATCTGAAATTCAGGAGAGAACTGACCTAGAGAGAGGTTAGGAAACTGCCAGCATATGAGTGATGATAGCCACAGGCAAGTCGGTGTCTGTCACCTGAAAAATGTTGAGTTTCCAAGGGGCTCAGAATGCCAAAGGCCTGAGGAATGCCAGTCCCAAGGGCAGGTGAAGGAGTGCCAGCAGTGAAGGAAAACAACATATGCTTTGTGACACTCAGTGAAGAGTTTTTCTCAAAAATAAAGTGGTCAGTATCCAATTCAGAGAAATGGAGAAAGTATCCCACCAGAGGGGCTAGATCCAGAGTGCAGAAGGTGCCGCCGATGAGGGTGCATATATACAGTCATGGTGTGAGCAGGACAGAAAAGGAAAAGGCTGAAAGCACATTGAGAAAGCCAGGTAAAAGGTAGATGTAGCCCCTTAGGTTCTGCCTAGAAATGTCCAGAATATCAGTGTTTGCATGGACCCAGTCTGCCTCATAGGCGAGCCCTGGATAGCGTTCTTTTTCTGAAGCTTTCCCTAAATACCCTATTTAAAGAACAATCTAGTAAGCAGTTCTTCATTCTAGTTTGTAAGTCACTCGTCCTTACATGGAATGCTATCTAGACTGCAGTACTACTGATGTTCTAGAAATAAGTTGCCTACTTGGCAGCAGCCCACACAGATAGATATATTCTTGGTTCATTCAATGGATCTCATCACTGAATTCTGCCAGTTTGGGTAGCCTGCAGCTACTGAGTACAGAGCCCTCTACTCTTGGTAGTTTGATCATTTGGGGATACTTATGCATTCTCGGCCCTCAAAAACTAATGCTAGCTTCTTTTGTCACACAATAAGGACTGAAGTCCCACCACTGGCTAGGTTCTGGGTTGACTTACCTGTCTGTTTTTGTCCCCAGCTTTTGTGAGGGTGCTAATGATTGGGTCATCACAGCTTCCTGATGACTGATTTTAATAAAGGAAAGGTTTAATTAAATTTTACTTCTTTCGTGCGTACAAGTTAACAGCTTCCAGCTTTTATGTGGGGTCTGAGGATTTGAACTCAGCTACTCAGCTTTGCATGGCATGTGCTTTATCCACTGGATGATCTTTCAAGCCCTAAAGGAAGTTACTGACTGAGGAATAAGGGATTTAAATAATCGAAATATTGACTGTTGTAAAAATCTTAAAAATGTGTAGAGAAAATAAGCAAAGTCTGTGGAAGGCAGACACACTGGAGCAGCATAACCTTGAGTCAAATCACCTGAGAAGTCATTTAATAAGTGGCATTTTTGTTAGGATTATGTTGCCTTTTGTCTCCCTGTCCTGGAGGGAATAGGTTGGAGCCTTTGTTCTCCTGAGTTGGCCTGTTGGCATTGGACAGTCACTGAAGGGATGCACCTTGGGGTTCCTGCAGCTTTTCTGAGTTGGCTGCCCACCCACTGTCTCTTCCAGTTCTTACCAAGGTGAAGTGAGCAGACAGCTTATAGTAGTGTGCTTCCTTATTCTGCAAATAAATATTGGGAATGACAACATATGACTCTTTAAGATCTATTTTTCTTGTTTGAAACCATTGTGCTGAAATGTGTTTCTTAGAGACCAGTAAGAAGTATGTCTCTATTCCATATTACTGGGCAAGTTACGAACTTAGTTTGGGTAAATAAGTAATGGGCTTTAGAAGCACATTTAAAATGATCACTGAGCATGTTGGTGCATGCCTATAATCCCAGCACTTGAAAGGCAGGGTCAAGAGGATCACCATAAGTTCAAGGCCAGCCTGGTCTACATAGCAAGTTCCAGGCCATCCAGGACAATATAACAAGACCCTGTTTCAAAATACCAAAAAATGTTTAAAAATTTAAAAAATCCATGAGAGATAAAACTATGATTTTCATTACCCTTCCTTCAAATCTTTTATGTGAGAAGGTGGAGAAAAATGTGTAGTGTGGACCTGACATTAAGAAGCCTACAGTGGAGCAAACCCAGTCCCTGCTGCAGCTTAGGCAAGGCTGCACTGACAAGGGTCTAAGCCTGTGGGATGTCACAGTTTGTAGCGAATAGTCTGATTTGGCCTTGTTTTGCTGAACACTATACTATGTTACCACGCTGTATTCATCTTTATTATTTTTGTTAACCTTACAGCTTCTAACCGGAAATCTTCAGTTGGTGTAAAGAAGAATAGCAAAAGTAGAACATTGGCAAGGCAATCCATGTCGAGAATCTCCACCTCGTCCAACTCTACCTCACCTAAGCTAGCTCACATGAACAATTCCAGGGTACCAAAGAAACTGAGAAAGCCGGCCAAGCCTTTACTTTCGAAGATCAAGCTGAGGAATCACTGCCGGCGGCTGGAGCAAAAGCACTCATCGAGGAAACTGGAAATGGGAAACTTAGTGCTGAAGGAGCCCAAGGTTGTCCTGTATAAAAACCTGCCCCTTAAGAAAGAGAAGGAGCAGGAGGGGCCAGCCCAAGCCACAGTGGCGAGCGGGTGCTTGACGAGACATGCAGCCAGAGAACACAGGCAGAACCCTGGGAGAGGTGCTCACACCCAGGGCGAGGGAGAAGGCTCAAGCTCACCCTGCACCTACACAACCCGGCGCTCCATGAGGACAAGGACGGGTCTGAGGGAGCCCACTGACAGTAAGCCGGAACCAAATCCACTGCTCAGCTATAAAAATGGAGTTTTGGAACCTTGCCCAGACAGTGGTGAGCAGCCGGCTTCCAAGCTGCTGGAAGAGCCTGCTCCTGAGACCATACTAAAGGAGGAAGCAAAGTATTCTAAGAGTGACCCTGGCATGTCCAGAAAGAAGTCACGACAAGGAAAGCCCATGAAGCAGTTCTCAAAGATGGAGGACTCCAGTCCCGTGCATGACTCCGCTGGGAAAGATAGTGTGGGGCTGGATTTGCCTGGGCTCCATCCTGACCAGGGGGAGCCCAGCGGCCTGACTGGGGTGGCCATGAGCTATACGGACTGTGCTCCCTCGCCCATTGGCTGCTCTGTTGTTACATCAGATGGTTTCAAAACAAGAGACAACTTTAGAACTGCAAAGAGTAAAAAAAAGCGGCGGATCACAAGGTACGATGCACAGCTCATCCTGGAAAACAGCTCTGGGATTCCCAAGTTGACACTGCGCAGGCGCCATGACAGCAGCAGTAAGACGAACGACCAAGAGAAAGATGGCGTGAACACTTCCAAAATAAGCATCAAGTTAAGTAAAGACCATGAAAATGATAATAATCTCTATGTAGCCAAGCTCAATAACGGGTTTAACTCAGGATCAGGGAGCAGCTCCACAAAATTAAAGATCCAGCTAAAACGGGACGAGGAAAGCAGGGGGCCATATGTAGAGGGGCTGCATGAGAACGGGGTGTGCTGTAGCGACCCCCTCTCCCTCCTGGAGTCTCAGATGGAAGTGGACAACTACAGCCAGTATGAGGAGGAGAGTGCAGATGACTCTTCCTCTTCGGAGGGGGAGGAGGATGATGACTATGATGAGGACTTTGAGGATGACTTCATTCCTCTTCCTCCAGCTAAGCGCCTGAGGCTAATAGTTGGCAAAGACTCCATAGATATTGACATTTCTTCAAGGAGAAGAGAAGATCAGTCTTTAAGGCTTAATGCATAAGCTCTTGCTCTCAGTGTGACCTGAGATAACTACTTAAAAAAAAATTCCAGTCCATTATTCCTCAACCGAACCTTTTTAGTGGCAGCACTTGTACCGGCTCTTCTCCAGCCTAATACTGTAGAAAGTGTACAGTGGACTGACTTCTTAAGTCTGATTTTTACTGTACTTTTTAAATAGCCTTCTTATGTGCAATTCTGAGTTAGAGGCAAAGCCCTGTTGTAAATAAAGGCTCCAACAAACTGTACAGGGATAGCAACTTTCACACAGGATGTTGAAACAATGTGGCTACACAATTTATTTTTAACTTTTTGAGAGCATCAGCTGCTCTTTAATAGATGACTAAACAGCGATGTAAACAAACAAAACATAGCAGTGGCATATTAAGGGTTTTGAGTACATGCTAATATCACCAGCAATGACCTTTGGCTTTTTGATGTATCTGCTAGATGTCTCCCCTTGGAGTTTTGTTGGGCCTCACACTGTTTGCTGCCCAGGTGTGCTGTCCGTGGCCTTTGTTAACATAGCAAACCATTGGTTTGGAGTCAGATTGGTTTCCTTTAAAAAGAAGAGTTAAAATGCAATTACATGCCTGACAGCTCACTTTTCAGTACATCTATGTACGAAGTTGGCAGTGTGCAAGATGAGTTTGAAAGGAGCGTATTTATTGTCATGTAAATTACAGACCTTGTATTTAACACTTTTCAGATAAAATTGTTCTTTGCAAGAATGATTGGTGCTTATTTTTTCAAAACTTTGCTGTGAGCAGTGATGACGACAAGCAGCACCGTGTGGTGAACTTCAGCTGTCGTGACACAGTCCTCGAGGCTCCTGTCGCACTTATAAGATGCTACAAGGATATTAAAGATTATCCACTTAACTTATAATAGTTTATGAAATAAAAACATGTCACAGCTTTTGTTCTGTGGTAACCTATAAAAATGTCTGTCTTTGGAATTTAATGTAAAGAGCTGAAAACAATGTATATGTTGTAAATATTTGTGTGTTGTGAGAAATTTTGTCATAAGAAATTAAAAGAACTTACCAGGAAGGTTTTTAAGTTTAGAAATATTCATGCCAATAAAATAGGAAATTATAAATATATAGTTTTAAGCACTGCATCAGTGGGAGTTCTTGGCTTATGTTAGTTTATTATGAAATTATCAAAGATTTTTTGATTATATTATCAGTCCAACAAAAAGAGGAGTCATTTGTTTTTTGAAGCACTTTGAGAAGAGAAATTTTAAGTAATTTAATTTGCAAACTTTTGATTACTACTTTATGTTCAATGCCAGGCTTGTTTGTTTCTCTTGATTATTTTACAAATCAAAGAATTTGGGACTATTAATCTGTAGCAGGTGTTTGACACCAGTGGGTCTCTTTATTTACTGGGAAATGTGTCATGTTCTTTGAGATATACAGTGTTCCTAAATAAAATCAGGTTAGGGGATTCATATAGTGTAAAGTAGCTCGTGTTTTAAGATGTCAAAAGGAATCTGCAGGTAACAAAAGGTGCAGGGGAGAAAACCGAAGTGCTTTCCTGCTATTGTTGACACCCACCAGTGTCCACCCCCAGGGGACACTACTATTTAAGTCCTTGAAACTTGTAGGTTCTAAGTAGAAATTACCAAGATTGATGAGTTGGTAAGGTTCCGATCATCTTCACTGCTCTTGTTCTCTGGGAACGATCCCTGACCCGGTGCAATCTGATCCTCAGGTGTCTAATTGGGAGGCAGGAGGTAGACTCCTTTCACATTCGCCCTTCTGCTAGGGGCCTAGAAGGAGGGCAGCCCCACGTCTCAGGAGCTCCTGTCTTGAGGGACCCGGAGCACTTTACAGGTGCATCCAGTCCTCACTGGGTCCCTGTGCAGAAGTGTGAGTCCCGTGCCCCTCCGGGAAGAGGTGGTGGACTCGAGCCTGCCCGGGGCAGTGGGTCACCGCCACTCATTGCCATCTTTGCTAGGGCTGTTTGGAGAGGTTCCAAGACCTAAGTCCTCACTTTTCCTCTGTATACCAATAATAGCCATTTCAAGAATTTCATCTTTAAGGAAGAAATAACAAGATAACACATTTCCCATTTTCTCCACTTTGAAGCTTAATTTTCGTAACTTATTTATGATGTTTGTTTTAGTTTTGTTGTGGCCTGTTTTTTGGGGCCAACCTTCCCATGGGTCTCAGAGCAGTGACCTTGCGAGGGAGGAGTGTCTGCCTCTCAGGAGTCAGTCGTATGCACAAGCACTCAGCAGCTGCTGATGCCTTCTAGGGAAGCCTATTTCCGTTTCTCAAGGCAGTGGCCTGGGACTGCTCTCCTCTGCTGGAGAGCTTCGCCGTGGGCACCGAGCCCACGCTCTTGACCAGTCTGGAAGAGGTTATGTTCAATAAAACTTTCAGCTTGAGCTTATGCAATGATTGGTAAAGTTTTTGGCAATTGTAAGAATTAGAAAATGATCCTAGAAATATATGTAAAGGATTCAATTTTCAATCATTTTTCAAATTGCTGTTTTAAATTGTTTTGCTGAGTTGTAATACTTTTGAGATACAATGTATTCCTTGTACTGAAAGAATGAAAAAGGACTTTTTTCAGCATTTGAGGTAAGTTCTTTAACGTTTCATTAAAAACATTTTTTACAAATATTTTGTACATGCACTTGCAGTATTGAGGTTAATCATTTTAATAAATTCGGAAATTAAAACAATTTGGTCAGTGTTCACTGTATCTGAGAAGGAAGGAAAGATCAAAACAGCAATGTTCTCCACTCGTGGGAAGCTGAGTTTCTGAACAGGACAGCTGTGGTCTTGGCCGTGGCCATGGCACTCCTCCTCATAGGGATTTCAGACGTCTGGGCCTCCTGGCCCTAGAACTCAGGAATGCTTTGCCCTCCTCAGAGGCTAAGGTAGAAAGATCATTGTGAGTTCAAGGCCAGCTTAGATCTATGGAGTTAAGTTCTGCCTCAAAACGGGACAAAATGGCCAGCGGAAGCTAGTTCACACACCTGTAGAAATTGCTGAAGAGGTGGGGGCAGAAGGATCAGGAGTTTGAGGCCAGCCTGGGCTACACATTTAAAAAATTACATTGGAGGGCTTCTGCAACCCAGTTAATGCAATTAATGGTTCCTGACTCCTGATAATTCTTGTTCCTTCATTGTATTGGGCACAATAGCTCATCCAGAACTCACCTGGAACCGTTTTTTCCTCTCTCTGGTGCATCTCAACCTGAAGGGAAATGGGGTAGGAATCTAGTCCAGCTGAATTACTTCACCCAGCCCAGTGCCAGTGGGGCTCCAAACCACTCCTGGCACCCAGGTCCATCCTGGGTTGGACATCCATGTGCCCCTGTCCTGCCACTAATTAAGAGTATGACTTCACTGTTATCCTCATTGGGACAGAGGAAGGGCTTATTTGGGCCAATGGTTTGAGAGTATAGTCCATGCTTCGTGGGAAAGGCATGGTGTGCAGTTGGGAAGCAGAGGTGCATGCTGGTGCTCAGCTCCCTTTTTTCTTTTGATTCGGTCTGGGACCTCAGCTCATGGGATGCTGCTGCCCACGTTGACAGTGGGTCTTCCCTCAGTTAATCTAGAGGTGTGTTTCTATGGTGATTCCAAGTGCAGTCAAGCTGACAGCAGATTGCATCCACTCCTGAGGGCCATGGGTGAGTGGTACTGGCCAGGCTAGTGAAGCACTGACCCTGGTCCATTGAAATACCCACCCACACTGGGGGCCTGGCAGGTACAAAACACACACATGGCATGCCTGTTAAGTACCCAGTCTCTGAGGCAGAAGCTCGGCGTTTCTCTCCCCTTCAATCCTTCAATAGCCTGCGGAAGCTAGTTTGCACCAGGCTGCCTGGAAACCTTGTGACTTGTTTCCTCTCATGCCAACTTTTTGTTGCCAGCATGCATGCTGCTGTGTAGGCTGCACAAAACCCAGTGCCTCTCAGATGAGAGGCAAACCAGCAGCCAACATGTATGAGAAGGTGAGAAGGGCTTCAGCTTTCCCCTCCCCCCTCGCCTCCCTCCCCCCCTGGTGCGGAGCCCAGAGAGCAGAACAGCAGGGTTCCGTAGCAGGGCCAACACAGACCCCGCCTGCCCTCTTCCTGTCTCTAGGCCACTTGCATCCTCCCAGAGCGCTGTTTGCCACTTCCAAGCTGCCAGTCGGGGGGCAGAAGACGGACTACAGGCTGACATGGCTTTGCTCATGCTCTGAGACAGTCGCTCTGTATCCTGTATGATCCTTACCAGGTCCACAAGCTTCCCTGCTTAGCCTGGTAGACAGTCTTCCCTTTGGGAACACCCCACCCTGTCAGCTTTCTCTGCTGAGAAGAACCAGAGCTGTACTGGTCTGTGCAAGCAGGCGCCCCAGGGGACTGGCCCTGTCAGAGACCTGCGCAGGGAAGGCTTGTCAGGTGGAGCACCCAGGCGGTGTCTGGAGGGGCAGGATTTGAATCAAAGCCAAGGGTGACTGAGGACCTAGTTAGATGAGAAAGGTAGAGGACAGAGGGCCCAGGTCTCCCCCATGAGAAATGCTGCTGCATCCAGGCCACCACAGTGACCTCGGGGAGCACAGCCAGGAGGGAAGCCCAACTGATTGGAAGCGTGGAGAAATCTGGCTGTGAGGGGGGACGGGGGGGGGGGGGGGGGGGGGGTTAACAGCTGTTGGCAAGGTGGTGTGCTTTCTTTATTTGTTTATTTTGTTTATAGATTTATTTGGGATTCTTTTTCAAGGCAGGGTCTCACTCTAGCCCAGGCTGACCTAGAATTCACTGTACTTCTAGACTGGCCTCAAGCTTACAGCAATCCTCCTACCTCAGTCACTCACCTCCCGAGTGCTGGGACTAACAGCCACCAACCTCGGGTTGGTGACTAACTTATTAGAGGACAAAAATTTGACCTGAGAGACAGGAAGCTTCTTCTCTGAACACAGTCATGTGTTCCTGAGAAAAGTGTTATCCAGATTTGCAGGGGAGGGGGAGAAAATGGAGGTGTTAGGAGTGAAGAACTATCTTCCTGGCATGTAGTAAAAAGGGGTCTGCACCGTTCCAGGGTGGCACACACCCATGACCGCCCATAAAACTACTGAGAGGGAAAGGGGTTTACAGGTGTGGAGGAGGGCCAGGCAGCAGGAGCTTTCTGCTCTGTCTAGAGACTGTTACAGAAATGTTTGCCCATAACCTTCCAGTACCAGTCAGCGTCCTTGGGCAAGAGCTCTGGCTCCTGTAAACAGCCCTCTGCGATGATGTGAGCTTCAGGCCAGGCCAGGGCCAGAAGGGATAGCAGGGCCGAGAGCACAGGCTTCCCATTGTCAGGAGACCTGAGGCTGGGGAGATGGCTCAGTAGATACAACACTTACGGCACAATCATGGGAACCTGAGTTTGCATTCCCAGCACTGGAGAGACAGAAGGATTCCCTAGACAGGCTCTGCTGGCTGGCTGGCTAGCAAATTGGAGAGCAGTGTAAGATCCTGTTTCAAAAAAGGAGCTGAAGAGTTCAGTTCCAGAAGTTGCTTTCTTAGGCAGCGTGTGGATGCGTGTGGTTCCTGTGAAAGTACACCATAGCGTACCGTGGCCAGGGCCAGAAAGGGCAGGAGGTGACGGTGCACCCCATCAACCTCATCCTCAGATACTTGCAAAATATTTCTCAGATTCAGGTGTGGCTCTATGGGCAAGTGAATATTCAGTTAGAGGGTTGTATTCTTGGTTTTGATGAGTACGTGAACCTAGTGGTAGACATTCATTCTAAAATAAAGTCAAGAAGACAACTGGGTCGGGCCGGCGGGTCTTGCTGAAAGGAGAGAATATTGCACTGCTACAAAGTGTTCCCAGCTAGAAATGATCAAAGAGGTGAGAAGATGAGAACACAATAGAGTATGTTTTTTTAGGGTGTCTTCTAGTGGGAGTATAATTCTGAAACATTATATTGTTTGATAGCCCTTATGTTATTACTGAATGACAATAAATGTTGTAAGGTTGTTTTTTCTTAAAAAAAAAAAAAAAGGCGGGTGTGGTGGCGCACGCCTTTAATCCCAGCACTCGGGAGGCAGAGGTAGGAGGATCACCATGAGTTCAAGGCCACCCTGAGACTACAGAGTGAATTCCAGGTCAGCCTGGACTAGAGCGAGACCCTACCTTGAAAAACCAAAAAAAAAGAAAAAGAAAACAGAGCTGAAGAGGGTTAACTGGAGACATGGTTCAATGGTCAAAGACACGTGCTGGCAAAGTCTGATGACTGGGGTTTGATTCCCCGTAACCATTAGCCAGATGCACAAAGTGGTGTGTGTGTGTCTGGAGTGTTTTTTTTTGTTTTTTTTTTTTCGCGGAGGCGGAAAGCCCTGGTCTTTCTCAAATAATTTTCTTTTAAATTTTTCTTTAAAAAGGGGAGATGAGGGGCTGAGAGATGACTCATTGGTTAAAGACACATGCTTGCAAATGACCTAATGACCTGGGTTTGATTCCCTAGTAACCACATAAAGCCACATGCAGCAAGTGGTGCCTGTGTCTGGAGTTTGTTTGCAGAGGAAGGAGGCCCGGATGCACCATACACTTGCTCATGCGCTCTCTCTCTCTCTCTCTCTCTCTCTCTCTCTCTCTCTCTCTCTCTCTCAAGTAAATGAATGATGGCACAGGCCTTTAATCCCAGCACTAGGGAGGCAAAGGTAGGAGGATTACCATGAGTTCAAGGCCACCCTGAGACTACAGAGTGAATTCCAGGTTAGCCTGGGCTAAAACAAGACCTTACCTCAAAAAAATTATAATAATGTGGAGGACTTCCGGTTCAAGATGGCTGACTAGCACACACTGCGTCCCTCAGGGAACAAGGGTCAGGGATTTCAGCAGGGATCCAGGTCATGGACACAAGCTGCGGCCACACTCTGAGCTCCAGACACCTTCTGGCACAGGATCCTCCCAACTGGAAGTCTCCATTGAGGACCAGCGCTCGCTGGAGGCAATTGTGTTTGTATTTTTCAGGATGCAGCAAGAGAGCTGTGGCCCATCTAACCATACCAACCAACCATAGACCAATAGCTGAGATCCTGGCAAGAGATGAGCCACCACAGTCATACCGTGGAGGATCCATATGGAGCCCCGCAGAGAATGATGGGATGAACAAGGGATCCACAGCCACAGCCATTCAGTCAACACAGGATAAGCCAGTGAGACAGACACCAACGATATTCAACACAAAGACCCCTAAACTCACAACATTAAAGCAGCCTTAATACTCATCCACCATGACTCAGGGAACTGAGCGAAAGAGGGGGCAGAAAGATTGTGAGAGCCATGGTGGAGGAGACTATCCAGAGGCATGGCACCCCTCAGTAACAACACACTTGGGCCAGGAGAACCGGGCTGAATACTAGGCTATCCATGATCCCCTGTCCCAAGGACTGATCCAGACGGCCCACGGAGGAGTATATCCAGCTGATTGGGGATGGGGAGGGGGGACATTGGGGAATTGGGAATAACAACTCATTGTTTGCCCACTAAATAATGTAACTCATTGTTGCAGTCAGCTTTCTAGTTGCTGCGCAGAAAGAACCCAAACAAAAGTGGCTTGTGGAGGAATGGGTTTATTTGGCTTACGGACTCAAGGGGAGACTCCATCCTGGCAGGGAAAACGATGGCATGAGCAGAGGGGTGGACATCACCTCCGTCACTGCAAACAGCAGTAGGAAGGTGTGCCAAATACTGGCAAGGGGAAGCTGGCTTATAACCCCATAAGCCCGCCCCCAACAACACAGCTTCATCGAGGTCGTAAAACCCAAACTGCCATCAGCTGAGGATCGATCTATCAGAACACATTCAATTGTTTGTGGGGACACCTGTATCAAACCATGACACTCATTATGGACAATAAAAAAATTATAGTAATGTGGAAAGATGATTGTGCTGATATACACCTTTAAGCCCGGCTGAGGTAGGAAGATCACTATACGTTTGAGGCCAGCCTGGAGCTACAAAGTAAATTCCAGGTCCACCTGGACTACAGTGAGACTTTACCTCAAAAATAAAAAATAAACCAGGCATGGTGGTGCACAGCTTTAATCCCAGCGCTTGGGAGGCAGAAGTAGGAGGATCACTGAGTTCGAGGTCAGCCTGGGCTACAGTAAGACACTACCTTGAAAAACCAAAAATAATAATAATAAGGTTGAGAGCAACTACATAAGACATCTAGCATCAACCTCTGGCCTGCACATGCATACGCACATGTGTGCACTGTGTCCATACATACAAACATGCACACAGACGTGCACATGCAATGACAAAAAGTGCTGAATGGAGAACCATATGTCACACAGAGAGGACAGGAGAGAGAAGGCAAGTCTGGAAGTGAGGGGGCCACTTGCAAAGGTAGAGAGGCGCTTGCTCTGCTCAAGGTGCTCTCTGGTCAAAGGCCCGAGGGATCACTGGACAAGCAACTGGCAGAGAAGAGCGGGGTGGGTCAGGGGCGTGTCAGGAGCTTTGGAGAGGCTGAATTCTCTGGTGATGACAAGATTCCAGTGGAGCCTGGGGGAGAATGTCAGTAACGATTAAGAGCAGGACATGGGTCTGTCGCAAACAGATGGCTTTCACTGAGGACCTCCCAGGCACTTGAAGTTGGTGCCAGGTGAGGGCGAGGACCTTGGGCACAGAACCAGCAGCCACATAAACTGATCCTGTGGAGACAGTAAGGGTGATGCTCTACTGAGATAGTGGGTCACCTGCCCGAGGCCACACAGCAAGGAGTCAGTACCAGAGCCAAATAACCCAAGCCCGCTCCATCAGAGCCATGCCTGGAGAGAGCCCCGCACCTCTCTCAGGACAGTTCTGGAAAGTCTCCTGAGTCCCCCTGGGCAATAGATGAGAATCCCTGGTGTCCACTGACATTCCACGTGGTCAGTGGGGCCAAGGCTAGCGTGTCCAAAAGTCAGAGTGTAAATAAGCGGGGTGACCCACCCCATTAGCCAAACATACTGGGAGCCTGGAAAGTGAGAGAATTGTGCCGGCAGCTCTCTGCATCTCTTAGGAGGCTGAGGCCAACGCTGCCCTGGAAAGATGGAGCCTCCTTTTATCTGTGAGCTCCTAGAATACCAGCAAGCAGCCCAGGGACAGCAGAGATCCAGCGAGCGTGGGCGAAGCCCTGGAGATAAAGAGGAACAGGGTGTCCAGAAGAGAAGGTCAGCAGGTGGAGTCCAGCCTGCCTGTCTAAAGAGACTGGGTGGAGTGGTGGAGGGGACTGGTCAGGCAACTTCAACGTGCATACCATTCCAGGGGATCTGAACTCTGCCAGGCCTTAGTCTCCAGTATGTGAAAGAAAGCAGACTACTGAAGAATGCTGACCAGGGTGCCACCCACTTCTGATCTCTAGCACTGGGGAGGTGAAGCAGGAGTTTAGGGTCATCCTAGGCTACTTATCGAGTTCGAGGCCAGTCTGGGCTACATGAGACTGTGTCAGGCATGGTGGTGCACGCCTTTAATCCCAGCACTGGGGAGGTGAAGATAGGGAGAGCACCATGTGTTCCAGGCCTCACTGAGACTAATTAGTGAATTTCAGGTCAGCCTAGGCAAGAGTGAGGCCCTACTTCAAAAAACAAAACAAACAAAAAAATACAGTACACTAGGGAGGCAGAGGTAGGAGGAT
Organism: Zapus hudsonius; assembly: GCA_004024765.1. Classification (NCBI taxonomy): domain Eukaryota; kingdom Metazoa; phylum Chordata; class Mammalia; order Rodentia; family Dipodidae; genus Zapus; species Zapus hudsonius. The sequence goes on from PVHP010024102.1 coordinate 24,900, forward strand.
CAAGGATCACCAGGAGTTCAAGGCCAGCCTGGGCAAGAGTGAGACCCTGCCTTGAAAAAACAAGCAAACATAAAATCCAGTAGAAAATTGTGCGCAGCTCTGTGCCTGGCACAGGATGAGCGGTGACAGAAACCTTTGTTACTTCCTGTGACCTAATTCCAGAGCCTGTGCCTTCTCTCTGGTTTCACCTTATTGGCTCCAGCCGCTGTCCACTCTTCAGAGCCATCCCAAGGGAAGAGACCCAAATGGGTCAGGACACTGGCTTTCTGGAATCCCATGGTTAAGTGGGAGACAGAGGTTGACAAGATTGAAACCAGGCAGTGCCTACCCTGCCTTGCTGGCAGCTGGACCCCCTACACACACCCTGTGCCAACGTGGCAGACAGTGCCAGGCAGACATCCAGGTCAGCAAGAGGCAGCTATGTTGACATGTGACAATGGTGTTTGCTTACCTGGGGCCACCTACTAGTAAGGTTAATGTTCAACTCGCTCTGGCCCCTGGAGCTGCTGCAGAGACGGTGGGACTTTCGTCCCCTAACAGTGACAGTGACATGAGTCAGCTCTTGTCATAGCATACCTAGCTCAAAGCTCACGGTTTCTCATGGGCCTTTGGGGACATCGAAGCTGGTGGGACTAGGTTTATCGCTATTCCCTAAAGGAGACCTGAGTCCAAAGCGGGAGGGACATCACCCTGTGTCATTCAGCCCACGGGCCCCACTCCATAGGGTTGCTGCAGGTCAGAGGACCAAAGGTTCCAAGAGGCCATGGTGAGTTGTAGCTTAAAGTGAGATGCAGGCTGAGGGAGTGTGGGATATGGTCTTGGGCCCACCCAGTCATGAAGGGCTTTGCTCCTGTGTCTCCCATGTCTACAACCCTCTCTGGGTCACCAGCTCACCCCATCTAGCAGTGCCCTCCCTCCCCATTAGTTCTCTCAAACCTACTGGAATCTCAGGATTCCTTCCACTTGGTCCCTGACCCTGATCTCCTAAACCACATGGAGTCCTTTGGGTCTGACCGAGGCTGGGCTTAGGCTTGTACAAGGCTGGCTAGTTGGGGCATTTGGCTGGAAAAGAAAGCCCTTAGCTACCCTGACATCTCATACCCATAACCTGGCAAGAATCAGGGCGACCTGAAGACCACTAGGCATGGAATCCCTGCACCAACCACTATGTCCCAGTGAGGGAGCGTCCCAGGAGGGACTGCACCCAGGACCTCTTCCCGCCAGCCCAGTGAATCTCAGGATAAGAACGGCTAGAAGCAGTGAGCAGTTTGCTCTGTGTCAGATCCTGCAAGCCTGAGCTCAGGGTTGGGGGAGCCAGCAGCCTCATACTTCACCCTGCCCTTGCCTCAGTCCTGGTCCCAAGAAGCACAGGGGGAGGTGTGGAACACACTGTCCTCCCTGACCCACCTCTTGGCACAAGGCTGCACCCTTCCTGGGAGTTCCCACAGCCCCAGAGGCTAAGCTAAACCTCAAAAGTACCTCATCCAGTTTCTGGGGCCTTCTGGACCTGCCTCTGTAGACCCAAGAAAGACAGAGAGAAACGAAGACCCAGGAAAGGTGTAGTCGGGCAGGGGCAGAGCTGGTAGCAGAACCTGCTCTAATCCCCTCTCTGCTTCTGGAAGCAGGGAGTGTGGCTCTAGTGTGGGCAAAGCTACAAGCAGGATTCTAGGCACTGGGTCACAGCCCTCAGTCACCCAGCCACCAGGTCAGATAACCAAAGGAGGTGCAATAGGGGTGCCAGAATTGACGGGCCACAGGGCTTCCAAAGGCCTTTATGTGCAACCAATCAGAGCCTATTCAACTTGCTGACCTTGGACTTGGCCCCAGGACCTGCAGAGGACTGGACTGTCTCTCTC
>PVHP010024103.1:0-18033 GCA_004024765.1 Zapus hudsonius
ACAAGTCTTATCTTAGTTTCTGAACTATAGGGAACCTCTGTTATAATTTCTATTGAGATAGATTGGTGAGACCTGCCTATAAATGAAATTTCATGTAATTGAAATATGGATCTATTATATGTGAAAGTAGTGCTTTTTTTAACAAAGTTGTCTTTTCAACGTTTTTTGGACTTCCATCGGTTTTGTCTTATATGCTTGTTTTTCTGTATTGCAACATAGTGTTCTAGTACGTGAGCACATTGCAAGTTGTTTATCCATTATCCTTTGATGGACATTTAAGTTCTTTCCAATTTGGAGCTGTTACATAGAAAACGGCTATCAACTTTCTTGTACAAGTGTTTATGGACATGTGTTCTAAAATATGACCCCGCAGGCTGGGGAGATGGATCAGTTGTTAAATGTGCTTTCTTGGAAAGCCTGCCCACACCGGCTCAATTACCTCATTTATCATTCTGTTAAAAATATTTGATGAATTCCTATGTTGTTTCTTCTTTGGCTTACAGAATCTTTACCATTACATTTTAATTCCAAAGAATTTGTTCATTATCCCTGGATATATGTTTGTTATTGCTTCAAAACTTAATTCACTCTGATCAGATACTTTGTGTGACATAAATCCACTGACTTTTGTCAAGATGGTTTTATGGCTAAGACTCTTTTAATGTATCAGCAACAATCCATTGCTTCTTAATCTCCCCTCACATCTTCACATCCTCAGGGAAGACACACACATACACACACACACACACACACACACACACACACACACACACACAAACATACATACCCACACACATACACATACACATACACATACACACACACACATGGGTCAGAAAAGACCAATAGATAGTAAGGTTCTTAGGGCTTCAAAAGAGATTACACAGGTAACAAAGCCAGAAAGAACCCAATACAAAAGCACACATGGAGAGCGAGCAGGAAACCACTCATGATGAAGAAATCCCCCCTTTTTGCAGCAATGCTGGGGTGGGGGAAAGGGAAACTGAGGATGTCCCCTTCATACAGTGAGTCAAAAATTTACCAACAGGGAGCCAAGAAGGAAGGACCTAGAGAATCAGGGGCCATGAGTCAAAAAGAAAGAGATTTACATATGTGGTTGATGAGATTGATATTCATCAACAAACATCCAATGACAACCAGTCTCATCATCAGACCCAGATGTGTAAGGAAGGGACCTGATTGGCTGTTAGGCTCAAGAGGCTAACCACCACACAGGTGTGCTAAACCCTGGGAAAACTTGAAGAAGAAGCAGGAAGCTGTTGATGAGGAATTATTTGCAGCCATCTTGGATAAGACTGGGTCAGACACAGGTTCTAGTCCTGCCAGGGCACACAAGGCAGCCTCCTTGTCTCCTTGGGCCTCTGTCCTTGAATGGCAACCTGGGATAAAAGAAAAAAGAAAGAAAGCTACCTTGCTTCTTCTCTCCACCAGGCAGGGGCTGTCGGCATGTGACACAGAGGTCACCCTTGGGAGCAGCATTCCAAAAGGGTGGCAACAAGCTGACAAAGCCCTTCAAGGTTTTAATCATAAGTAGTTAACATTAATTCTACCATATTCTACTGGTCAAAGCCAGTCACAAAATAAGCTCAGAGTAAAGCAAAGGGAAAAGATACTACCTGTAAATGGGAGGAGGGGGATTTAATTGGTGACCGTGTTTTGAGGAGGTTTCACCAGCACTTGGAAAGAGAGCCTTGTGATTGTTGGGTGTGTTGTTATGTACATTCTTTTACCACAACTTGGTCAGTATGTTTCAAATGTTTCTATGTGCTTGCATATTTTTAATCTAAATATTTTACCATTTACTTTGGTGTGATTGTAGATCTGCCTAGCTCTCTTTTTGTCTTGTAAGTCTGTGTTTCTCGTGTTTTGAAGGTCTGATTTAATATATAAACATGAAAGGCTTACTATGTCTTGATATCCATCATTTTAAGGGTTTTCTTTATCTCTGGTAAGGACACTTCGTATCATTTTGCCACATTTACTTTCTTGTAGTTCATGTTATCATGCTGAGGATACCCAGTGCCATATAATTGACTTCTACCTTTTTTTAGTCTGAAAAACATTACTGTATAACAGTCCTTTGCCATATACAGTATTGTGGATTTCAGAGTGAGAATTTGGAAATATATTAAAAAATATTTGAAGGGAAATTGTTTTGCAAACCAAATAGCTGATTTCCCATCCCTTCAAGGATTTAGTGTAATTATTCTCAGGGAAAATAATGGTAGTAGAAATACTACTACTACTACTACTAATAATAATAATAGTAACCCAATACAAAAATAAATATTATCTACAACATAAAAAATGCACAGTCTTGAACATGGGGAAAGGAAATCTTTCCTTTTGCTTTTTAGCCTCTTGTAGAAATTGAAGGTTTAAAAAAAATGATATTGAGCCAGGTGTGGTGATGCACACCTTTAATCCCAGCACTGGGAAGGTAGAGATTGGAGGATTGCCATGAGTTCAAGGGCATCCTGAGAGTGAATTCCAGGTCAGCCTGGGCTAGAGCAAGGCTATATCTCAAAAAACCAAAAAAATTACTAATTAAAAATAATAAACAGACAATTGGCATGAAACATAGTCTGTGGCCATGAATAGGCTGGATACAGTTCCTACTGGGAGAGAACAGCAAACCAAGAAAGGAGCAATTGTGCAATGAAGGAGCCTGGGCCTGGGGGAGACAATCAACAGCTATTAAATTCGGCCAAATATTCCACTCAGTGAGGGGGAACCCTTGATTGGAAATGGGGATTTAGGGCAATATGCACCGGATCCCATACTCTTGGGCTTCCAAGGAAAGATGCACTATGTGAACGTCTGACAGGGAGGCTACTAAAAATAGAAACTAGGTAATCCAGAATGGTGTATATTTGTTAACCTATACTGTTCTCACTCTCCGAAGGAGATTGTGTTTGTATTTTTCAGGATATAGCGAGTGAGCTGTGGCCCATATAACCCTACCACCCGACAGCAGGCAAAAAGATGAGATCATGGCAGAGATGAGCCACCACAGTCATATTGTGGAGGATCCATATGGAACCCTGCAGAGAAGGACAGGATGAACAAGGGACCCATAGCCATAGCCATTCAACCAACTCAGGATAAGCCAAATGTGTTTGTGTTTTTCAGGTTGCAACGAGAGAGCTGTGGCCCATCTAACCCTACCAACCAACCATAGGCCGATGGCTGAGATCCTGGCAAGAGAGGAGCCACCACAGTCATATCAGGGAGGATCCATAGGGAATCCAGCAGACAATGACAGATGAACAAGGGACCTATAACCACAGCCATTCAATCAACACAGGATAGGCCATTGAGACAGAAACCAAGGATTTTCGACACAAGGACCTCTAAGCACGCAACATTAAAGCAGCCTTTTTACTCACCCACCACGACTCAGGGAACTGAGCGGAAGAGGGGGCGGAAAGATTGTGAGAGCCGTGGTGGGGGAGACGGTCCAGAGGCATGGCACCCATCAGTAACAACACACTTGGGCCAGGAAGACCAGGCTGAGTACTAGGATATACAGGATCCCTTGCCACAAGGACTAATACAGACAGCCCATGGAGGAGGATATCCAACTGATCAGGGATGGGGAGGGGGGAATTGGGGAATTTGGGATAACAACGCATTGTTTGCCCACTAAATAATGTAACTGATTATGGACAATATATATATATATATATATATATATATATTTTAAAAGTAAATAATAAATAATATTGGTTAGTAGTCTGATAGATTATATTTCTCCATTTTACTTCCTTTTCCCCAAAACTTGTAAAACTTCCTTAAAACCTTTGAAGATAAAAGTATGATTTGAAGCATCACTTGCTATGATACTTGGTCAACATCTGTGCTCAGAACACCCACTATTAGTATAGGGAAAGATGGGTTTCCTTTGAGATGAAATGGCTGAGGAATGTCTAAGAGAAAGTACAGAATCTATTCTTCACAAAGCTAATTTTTGTTGCTTTCCCAGATCTGCTTGTTAGTATTCAAGGGATGGAATTCTAACTGTATTTTTGTTTTATATCACAGGAGAACTACACTCAAATAACATCTGCTCCATTGGAAATCTTCAGACACTCATGTTTATGAAGAATTTGCATCAAACCATTTCAAATGAAAGTAAATTAAATTTACAGACAGAGGTATGAGACAGCGGTGTTCTTTTAACTTTCCCCTTTACCTAAAATAACCTTGAGTATGACTTAGATTGGTCCTTTTATACTGCTGGTAGAACTAAACTCAATCAAAATGACAGGTGAATATTTTCTGTAGGACTTTATGACTCAACTTCTATATATCTGGACTAAACCTATATTAAAACAACCACTCAGGTCAAATTACCTGCAGATATTTCTTCCATGGGTATTAATGCTCCAGGTGTGCTTGACAATATCACACTAAAGCTCAGTGGGTTTGGGTCAGCATTGTACACAAAGGTGCTTGACAGAAGAGGCTGTGTGAATCCTCAGAGGCTTCTCTGATCATCCAGGTGCATAGGTCCTAAATACAGCCCCTACATGCATAGCTGTGATGTCCTACAGAACAGCAAAGCAACCGTTAGCTCTAATCTTTTTCACTTCTCTTTTCATTATCACTCTTAGAATATAGGTCAAGGAGGTCGCTGGGTGATAGGTGAGAGACAGAGCTGTTTATCGATGTCAGTGGAAGCATCATCATCAGGATAGAGACTGGGACAGTGTTCAAGGTTCCATTCTCAAACGTCTGATGTCTCCTTTGTGTCCCCAGTCACTGAGCCAAATCTAATTCTCACCCATCCTGCTTACTCCTTACAGCCACTTAGACTCAATTCTGGCTGAGCTCAGAGGTGTGCCAAGAGTCTGGCTCTTATCCCAGCTCTATGACCTCAGTCCGGCCTGACTCTTAATCTATAGCAGCACCCAAAACTGAGCATGGAAAATTCCGTTATTATCTTTATGAATTTTAGTTCACATCTTTGTGAGACACGGGGTGATAATTTGGTACACGTGTAAAGTGTTTGGTGATTAAATTAGAATAAACCTTTCAATTTCCTTACACACATCATTTCTTTTTGTTGAGACCCTTCAAAGTTCTCTCTTCTATTTCTTGATAAACTGCTGTCAAAAATTGTCACCCTACTATGCTCTGGGACACTAGAACTTATTCTACACATTTAGTCTTCACTATCCAACTCCCCCACCATCTGCCCTTACACTTTGAACCACAGGAGATGACCACTCTACCCTCAACTTCTTTTACTGCTTTTAGTGTACATGTATGAAGAGAATGTGCAGAATTTGCTTTGCTGTGTCTGACTCATTTTACTTACGTATTATGTTCTCAAGTATTCTGCCCATGCTGACAAAGCTTTCCATTCTTTCTTATTGATTGATACTGCTCAATTGTGTGTGCATACCTCATGATGTTTATGCATTCATCTACCAGTGAATAAAGACATTGCTTGTTTCCATAATTGGATCATTCCAAATAGTTCTTCATCTATCATGGAAGTGTAGGCATCACTGATACACTGATTTTATTTGGATATATACCCTGTGGTGGCACATCTGGACCATATGGTAGGCTCTATTTTTACTCTTTGGAGAAATCTTTATACAAATTTACATTACCATGTTTGGGAATAATACTATTTTATTTGGTGGAAGAGGCTGAGGGAGAGAGATTATAGGTAAGGATCTGAGTGCATCACTGACAAGGTACTCTCCTAGACCCTCCTAGTCCACAAGGAACCTGGGGGCAAAAGTTTCATGTCCACCTAGAGCCCTGCCAGAGCCTGACTTTTATCAGAGAACAGAACACAGAATCTTCTACTCAAATGATTCAAGTCTGCCTCCTGAGCCTCAGTGGCACTCTCCTCTGAGCTCCCTCCCTCTCCTGATCTCTGGGTTCTCATCATCTCCCAGCAGAGTCCTCCCTAGCACTTGGGGTCCACTCACAGTAGTTGATGGCTAAACAGGGTGAATAAAATGTGACTCTAAGGGCTGGTGGTTGTACACATATGATCAAAGCCGTTTGTATTAGTTGCTTTCTCATTGCTATAACAAAATACCTGAGCAGAAGCAACTTTAGGAAGGATGGGTTCATGTTGGCTTACAGTTTGAGGTTTTAGTCCATCATGGCAAGGAGTGGGGAGGGGGGCAGCAGGAGCACAAAGCAGCTGCTTGTATTGTATCTTCAGTCAACAAACAAAAAGCAATGAACTTTGTGGTTAAAATAATAATTATTATTAATAAAATAAGTAGGTAGCTTTTTTTCTCACCAAGTTGTACTTGGAGGAGCTAGCAAGTTCTTTACTCCACCAGGTATAAGGAAAAGAACCTTGACTGTGGACTGGAGGCACTGCTTTCAAGTTCATTCATATCTCAGTGACGTGGGTACTGGTGGCAGTTGGAACTCATCCAGGATTGAGTGAGGGGATCCTGTTTTCATATGTGAGCATTAACTAGTGGGATCTCTTCAAGCTCAAAAGCTTCTGTACAGACAAGCATACCATACTCAAAACCAATAGGCCACCATCAAACTGGGAGACGATTTTTGCCAGCTCTAACACAGACAGAGGTCTAATATCTAGAACTTAGAAAGAACTCAAAAAAATAATAAATCAAACAACCCCCTCACAAAACGGGGCACTGATCTCAACAGAGAATTCCCAGAGGAGGAAACAAAAATGGCCTTACTCACTTGAGAAAGTGCTCAGCATCCTTAAGCATCAGGGAAATGCAAATCAAAACCACAATGAGACACCACCTTACTCCAGTCAGAATGGCAATCATAAAGAAACCAACAACAATAGTTGCTGGCAAGGATGCAGGGAAAAAGGAACGCTCATTCACTGCTGGTGGGAATGCAAACTTGTTCAACCGATATGGAAAGCACTGTGGAGACTCCTAAACAGAATGGACATAGAGCTACCAATGGACCCATCTATCCCTCTACTAGGCATCTACCCACAAGATGTCACATCTCAGCACAGAGACATTTATGCAACTATGTTTATAGCAGCTCAACTCTTAATAGCCAAGAATTGGAATCAACCCAAATTTCATTGTTGTCATTATTGTGTTTATGTTACATGGAGGATGTATAGGTTTATGACACCTCAGGTGATAGGGATTTCAAAGATCACTTGGGGCTGGTGGTATGGTTCAGTGAGTAAGAGCACTCACACCTGCGTGAGGGCCTGAGACCACCTGAGTTCCATTCCAACAACCTATATAAACTGGGCATGGCCACATATGTCTGTAATCCCAGTCCTAGGTGGAGGAGAGACTGGAGAATCACTGGAACTCAAACAAAACTCCAGCTCTGTAGAGAGAGAGAGAGAGAGAGAGAGAGAGAGAGAGAGAGAGAGAGAGAGAGAGAGAGTTGAAATTATGAGTAGGGCCAAGAAAACCCCAACTTTCCCACAGTGAGGGTTCTCTAGATCAGAAATCCTAGTACCCTCTCATCCTCCCTTTCAACAGCTCCAGCTGGGACCTACTGGAATGGATTTATTATTCTCATTGCTCAACATTTTCTTAGCTGCTTATCTCTGTGTCCTTGGGCTCTCCTTATGGCTTTCTTGCCTCTGTTTTTAATCCAACCTCATGTGTAACTCCTGATTCAATTAACTTTTTCAGAGAGACTCTTACTTTGTTGGACATTTGTCCAAAGAAAGAACACACTTAGTTAGCATTTAGCTACCTTGCAAGCCACTAGGTTATACACACTCTCTCTAATATATATATATATATATATATATATATATATATATATATATATATATATATATATATATATATGTATATGAAGCAAAGCTCTTGTTAAATCAGCAGTAACAAGTATGCACATCTAATATGCTAGACAACACATGCACTTCCCTTCAAGGATGTAGGATGCTTCTGCAGCATCAATGCAGAGTCAGGCTGGAAGCTGACTACTGATGCTCTGCTTGGTCCTGTTAGAGCTCCACCAGTGGTCATGTTAGGGCTCCACCAATCACTGCATAGGGATCACAGGATGCGGACCACTTAGAAGAAGGAAGCATTGTGTAGTACAATATGGGTTGCAATCAGATTGTAGGTTTTCATCTGGGATTTCCTGACAAAACCTCCCCCCTTCTTCCACCTCCCATACATTCTTCTCATTCCAGTCTCTTCTAGAACTAGTTCAAAATAAAAGTCATGCACAAAAAATTCTCCACATATGTGACTGGATGGATTATTCATCATCCTGCAGACCCTTTCTTACCAGGGTTAACATATCAAATACCTCATGAACACACACACACACACACACTCACACACATGCACACACACCCCAGAAATAAAAGCTGTGAGAATTGAAACCATTTGCCCAAGTGAGAGTAAAATGAAGCAAGATTTGCTTTCTGAGATGCTAAGTATTTCAGCATCCTTCATTCTTTAGTGAGTGTGGACATTCTATCTTTAGAACACTAGAGAAAACAATTCTGAAAATGATACAGAGAAAATCCATCTGGAATCAATTGTTTAAAATGTTAAGCAAAACCCTCCTCCTCTCTGGTATGCTCCAGTCCCCTAAATAGTTACAATTAAAACAACTTCCATCTCATTCCTGGTTGGAAAGTTTCAGAGCAAAGGATGTCCCAACACCAAGAATTCCCCAGAGAAGATTTCTACCTGTATGTGGATTTGATTTTCTAGCTTCCACCTTCTTCTTGTCGAGTTTATATGTGTGCAGTGTTTATGAATGTGTATATGCATGCCAACCTGAGTATGGGTATACCTGTGTGGAGGTGTGCATGCATGTGTGTACATGTCAACATGAGTATGGGTATACCTGTGTGGAGGTGTGCATGCATGTGTGTACATGCATGTGGAAGCCAGAGGTTGACATCTGGTACCTTCTTCAATAGATTAATACCTTGTATATGTTTTTTCTTTTTGAGACAAGGCTTTCACTGACCCTAGATTTGGTTAGACTAGCTGGCTATGAAGTCCTGGGGAGCTTCCTGTTCTTTCCTTCCTGGTTTTGGGGCTACAGTTACACCCTGCTATACCCAACTTTTAGCTGCGTGAGCAGAATCCAAGCTCAGGTCCTCAGCTTACATGGCAAGATCTTTATGGACTCCAGAGATTTTCCTTGTTCCTTCTTGTAGTTGGTCCTACCTTGCGTGAACCTAGCAGCTCATTTCTTTGCTAAATAGAAGGGAATAGTGAATTTTCTCCAAGAAAGAGAAGTTAGTACCAGAAGGTCCAAGTCAAATGGTTGATGATCAAATGAACTATCTGGGCATCACACCAGCCTCAACTATCAGTGTGTGGAGCACTGCTCAGTGGGGTGCGTTTTAATCACACAGGCAAAGGGAATAAAAACATCTTTTTATATGGGCCAGGCCAAAAGACACATTCTTTATAGGGAGTTAGATTCAATCCTTCTTCCAGCTCGGGCTCTTAAATCTCCTTCACATTGACTTTCTGGAATATGCTTTCATCGGAAATCTTCTTGGTTCCTACTTGGTGTGAATTTCCAGGCATAACTAATGGACCGGAGTCTGCATTAAGTGATTTTCCAAAAGCACTGGGGAAAACATATTTCCTTTCATCAAGCGGCTTTCACGACTCATAATCCCAAACATCATATCTCGCAGTGTCTCTTTTATTCACCCTACTTAGCAATAACTGAACCAGTGCTATTCTGTGGTCAGCAACTCTATGCAACCTGCCATTGCCTATCTCCAGAAGCTTCCTTCTTAAATGGCCAAGAAAAGTATCTGCTTTTGATTTCTTGCTACCCAACAAGCAAAAACACTCTATGCATATGTGACACACACCTACCTGGCTGTCTGTATGTGTCACACTCTGGGGACATTTCAGGATTGGAATTGTAATGATAATTTTACTGGCTTGGCTGCTCTGCTCAGTCTATGGTGTGAGCATCAGGATCTGGTTTGTAAGGAAAAACTCTTTACACAGTGAGTGGTGGTGCATAAGTCATAGAAGGTCAAGTTTGCTGCCAGTCTTCCAAGTCATTGCCTCATGGAATGAGGAAGTCATGGTCTTCCTGAGCAAAGAGTTGAGCACAATCTTCTTATGGGGCCTTACCTTAATGGAAAACTAGTTGAGAACATTCCCTGTCTTCCTTCTCTATGCCCCATCTGATGGGCTGAGAGTTGGGCTATGGATCCTTTTATGAAGAGAAAAAAAGAGAGCTTTCTGTATGCAATCCAGTTTAGAACCAAACTTTTCTCAAAAATAGTATATACATCTAATTTTCCAGTCAAGTCTTACTTATCCTATACTGGGTTCAGGCTGGGTACCTCCTTGGACTTCTTGGCTATTCCTTAGCAAGAAAGGGTACTTCCTGCCTAAAAGTTCCTCTGTGGTAGATGCAAGAGCCATGGATAGTAGGCAGCACTGGACATTCCAGATATCAACTTCTCTGTACCCCCCATTACACACCAATGCCCAATTTCCAGATGGTCTTTTGTATTTTTGTTGTTGATTATTCCAAGAATCAACAAATGCATCCCTTTCAAGGTCATACCCATGAAAGGAACAGGCAAGACAAAAGTCCCTGTATGTTGGCTACAATCTGACCCAAGAAAGCCAACCCCTGTTATGCAATTATTTGCGATTGACAGCCAGGCAGATTGCCAGCACCCAGGTCCATCTGGTTCATCTTCCTGTCAGCTCATATGCTCTCAAGGCCTGGAGGGAAGGGCTGCTTACTTGGTGTCAGGTTTCATGTGAATGTCATGGTCAGCAGCAGCTTTGGACCAGAAGCAGCCCAAAACCTTGCCGTCTTTACTAAAGTGTCTGCTGATGCTGGCCAGTCCTTCCCACTGACCATGACATCTCTTACCAACCTCATGAGCTACTAAAGCTAGATTCCATGAAAACAAAACAAACAAGCAGAAAAACCTCCTGGGATTACTTCTGTGCTTTGGTTTATATATTGGTCTCTTCAGGGGATGGTCATTTACAACCCCAATCTGTTGATATCCCTCTTTCAAAATGCCCCAGATTAGCTTCTGAGGCACAGTCTGAGCTGCTGTTTCCCATTCAATTGTCCTGAGAAATACCCCTGGTGGGAGAAGAGAGGAGCTAAACCCAGTACTATGTTTCATTCACACATGTGAAAAGTATTTGCTGGACACCTTTTATGAACAAGAACAGATAGAGGCCTGAAGCACAACAGTAAAGACCTCAGGAACCCAGACGTCCTCAGCTAAGAGGACTCTGAGAGAGTCCATAAGGCCTCGAAACAGTAAAGATAGGGACTGTGGCACTTTGTCAATGGAGCCCAGCCATCCAGGACCAGGGTGCTGAACTTCATCCAAAGAAGTCTGTACCACTGAGCTGCTTCAAGAGCTGTGAGTAGCTAATGCAGCAGAATGCTACTTTTCTTCTATATGGGATTCACCTTAAGGCTCTTGCTGCCCCCTTTGTGACTCACGTGTGAGACAAAGCACCACATCTATGACCTGGGGAAGCAAAGACAGCAGAGGCAGGGGCTATGGAGCCAGTCTGGGCTCATACGTAGTTCCCTCCTGTGCGCCATTGGATAACTTACTTCTCTGTGCCTTGTGGTTTTCATCTATGAAATGACACAATGACACGGTGTCATCTATCTTATGTGAATGAAATGAATATTAATGACATAAGCACCCCGGGAAGCACTTAAATAGTGTCTGATACACAATGAGACCTCTGAAGGTGTTGGTCCTCACTGGAATACCATGTTGAGGGAGGCAGGAACAAAATACCTTGTGGTTAAAATGAGTTCTCAGCCTTCAACAGTTTGATAATGAAACTTTATTTTCGGAAATGTGGCTGCGAAGAACTGAGCCACTTCCATCCACAGGTGTGAGTCCCAGAGGCTACAGCTGCCAGTCCCAAAGGAGTCTACACAGCGGCCTGCGTGGTTTAAGTATCTGTTGATTTCTTACATGATGATCCCTGTGCTGATCAGCGTTCTACCACTGTGAAAATACCTGAGAAAATCAACCTCAAAAAATAGCAACTGTTTTTGTGATACCCAGTTTTTCAGTTTGGGAGGATTCAGGCCATGATCCCAGTCACTAGGATTTACCTGTGATAATGTAGATTCATCATGCTGGGAGTACATGGTAGAACAGAGCTGCTCACTGAAGAAGAAAGAGAGGAAGGGAGGAGAGGAAAGGAAGGAAGAAGAGATTAGATAGATAGATAGATAGAGAATGATTGATTGATTACCACAGATAAGAAATGGGATATACATCCTTAAACTAGTCCTTGCCTGTAAACCTTCTACCACCTCCAAATAGTCCATTAATTATGAAACCACCAAGGGTTAATCCATTGATGAGGCCAGAGCCCTCATGATCCAATCACTTTCCAAAATCCCTACCTCTGAGTATTACTGCATTAGGGACCATGTTAGCTTTTAAATCCATCCCAGATCCAAATGACAACACTCCCTGAACAAAGTCAGGGTGCTGTCTTCTGAGACACTTTCTTGCTCCAGGTATAGGAGACATGGGCAGATTTTTTTCATGACATTCAGTCTCTACAACCCTTCCCTTCATGATTTATTTTCCTCCCCAGGCCTGAGGTAAGATCCTGTTGCTGAAGAAACCACAGAAAGTCATCTATCAGCATTGAGAGACCCTACGAGGTCCAGAACAGCAACCATCTCCCAGATGGTAGTTAGTGCAGTGCTGGAAGGCACTGCATAAGCTTCCAGGGGAAGCTGGTCAACAACAGCTGGAGCAAACAGAGACCACTGGCATGAAACACAGTCTGCTGCTGTGAGTAGGCTGAACACACTGCCTACTGGGAGAGAACAGTGAACCAAGAAATGAGCACTTGTGCAATGGAGGCGCCAAAGCCTGGGGGAGGAAATCAACAGCTTTTAATTTGGCCAAGTATTCCACACAGTGACAGGGAGCCCTTAACTGGAACTGGGGACTCAGGGCGAAATGCACTGGGAACCAAACTCTTGGGCCCCCAAAGAGAAATGCACTTTATAAGTGATTTACAAAGAGGCTACTAATATTAGAATCTAGCTAATTCAAAAATGTGTATCTAAGTTAACCTATACTGATCTCACTCTCTGATGGAGATTCTGTTTGTATTTTTCAGAATGCAGAGAGAAAGCTATGGATCCTCCAACCCTAACGATGAACCACAGGCCCATAGCCAACATCCGGGCAAGAGATGAGCCACACCAGATCTTCCATGAAGGATCCATATAGAACCCTGCAGAGAGTGGTGGGATAAGCAAGAGTCCCACAACCACAGCCAGTCAGTCAACCAAGGATGAGCCAGCGAGACAGACACCAACAATCTTCAACACAACTTAAAGCAGAAGTACAGAGGCACCCTAAGACCTCAACAATAAAGCAGCCTTAATATTCACCCACCATGACTCAGGGAACTGAGCGGAAGAGGGGGCAGAAAGATTGTAAGATCCATGGTGAAGGAGAATATCCAGAGACATTGCCCCCTCAGTAACAACATACAAAGGGGGTAGAACAGGGTTGCCTCCTAGGCTATCCATAACCTCTTACCCCATGGACTGATCCAGTCATGGAGGAGGATATCCAGCTGATTGGGGACAGGGAGGCGGGAAATTGAGGAAATGGGAATATCAACTCATTATTTGCTCATTCAATGTATCTAATTATGGACAATAAAAAAAGAAAAAAGTTTCAACAAAATTGATTAAAGTAATTATGAAAATTTATGAAATAAAAAAAATTCATGATTTTTCTTCTGAGAACCTGACACATTGTGCCTCCACCCATATTGACTTAGATGAAATTTTAGCTTTCCTAAAATAATTTTAGTTACCTCCTTGCTACATGGTAAATGTTGAGGTTATAGGTATTTTGGCAGTGGAGAGGAAGTGTAGGGTGAGGAGAGGAGGACTTTATTGAAATCATGATAGCTAGCAGGCTTGGAAATGCACAATTAGAAGGAGGAGAATGTATATGCCTTACTTTGCAACTATTATTTGATCCTAATCTGAGTAGGTTTGAATTTATTTTTTTCCTCATGGCTTCCTTTTTCCTGTGATGTCTCATGAGTCAGTAACAAATAAGGAAATATAAATAACCAGGACCTGCAGTGAAGCCTCCTAAATCCAAGCTTCCTCTGCAATTACTCAGACTTGAGTTTCAGCAAGATTAAATGGTAAATGTCTCATTGGGTGTGGGTGGGTTGAGAACAATGCTTCAATTCCCTTTCTTTGTGCATCTCTATTTTTTCCCTATGCCTCTCCATTTATGGACCTTGCATGCATGCATCTATCCACCCTTCCCCCACCTTATCTAATGTATATACCTCAGACTGAAGAAATGACAAGGTTACTTCCAAGAGATCTGGAATTTGAGGAGGAAGACAGTTTAGTATGATGGACAGCAGGACATGAAATTCTACTCAGAAAATAAATCCTCAGGTAGTACTCGTACCAAACACTGTTTTAGGTGGGCTACACAGATTTATGCCATCTATCCACACATGCTGTGCACCAGGTGCTCACAATCAGAAAGACGACACTCAGAGAAAGTCCCCAAGTGCCACATAGTGAGGTAATAGTCAATTTGTCCTAGGTTAATCGTCTAACACATGTAAAATGGAGTCAGGAGAAAATATTTTTCAAACAATTACAATAGAAATAAAGAAGCAGACATAGATGCATATTCCTGTGACCCATGTGACGCCACAGATGCAGATGGTAATCTGGTGTCCTTACCCCAGCCAGCCAGTCCAATTCTCAGTCTACCTGTCTTGTTTCTCCAAGAGTCCTGTCACCCACCACTACCTTCTGGGTGAACCCTTTCCACTCTCAATATACTTTCTATGTTTCATTTCAAAATAAAAGCTGTCATCAGAAAGTTTAAAAACTATCAGAATCATGTACAGACACTGAGTGCAGCATTGGCTCCAGACCCTCACGGAAGCTTCAAGAACCTCCTTTCCTCTGATGCCACCTTTGTCCCCTCTCTACTCCAAAGCCTCACAATCAAATGTCCATTTTTATGAGATTTCAGTAATTTACCATGTTAAAAAATGAACTATTTTTGGGCTCTTTTTGTCCATAACAAAAATATATTTCCACAGCTACTTTCAACCCTGTGAAATGAAAACCCACCAGAGTGCTCGTTCGGAAACCATGGTCAAGTTTGTCAGTGTTCACTGTATTAAGCTGGGCCTGACTGACTGGGATGAAATCTTTCCCCTGAGGAGAGAGACAAAGTCGGTGGGGACCTGAAGAAGACATTGTGAAAGAATATAGGAGACCTTGGCTGAGACACCTTACTGTCTCTCCTTTGTATGACCTAATACTCTGGAGATACATCCTGGTGGCCTCAGAAAGCTCTGCCAATCAAACAAGAGAGTGGATATGGAGGAACTTTGAAAACATATGTTGTTTTCAAAAGGAGAATTATATACATTATAAACATCACTTCCATTAAGCTAAGAGCTGAGTCACCAGGACTGGCACTGAAGCAACTGATGAAGGAGAAAGGTCATGGAAAATCTTGACTTACTGTTGAGCTGAGTCATTCTCCTTGAGCCTTACCTCGGAGTAAGTCATCAGAGGGCGAAGCAGCAGAGGGCGAAGCACCAGAGGGCATGTCAGGTGAGATGGAGGGGAGAAGGGAGGATTGTACTTTTGTTTGGGAAATAAGTGAAAAAAGAAAAGGTGAATGAAGAGAGGAAATTTTTTGACAGCTGAGGACACCCATCAGTGAGAATTATGGATGAATAATTAATTAACTAAAGTGACTCTATTTGCTTGTCCTGAGAGCCCGCTATAAGCATCGTGCATGTGCTGTGGGGTTTGGAGCCGAGTGATGCAATGCTTGCCCTTGGTTATAGAAATGATCAAATCTAGCAAAATGTAAAATGAAATAAGTCTTTATCTTTGTGTACATTTTAGGCAAACTTCAACATACCACCTCAATAAAGTATGTAAAACTAGTTTTTCTTTTGTTTTGGAGAGCTAGATGTTTCATTTGGAGGGTTGGGCACGTGACATAAACCAGATTTTATAGAAGTTTAGTAGATTTGAATGAAGGTCTTTGGAGGAATCTGGAAGCTGAGAAAATGGCATGGGTACCAACTAGGACATAGAACAGCCTTCAGGTTGTTTAGTGAGCAGGTCAAGGTCATTGTACTTCCTAATCTTGTTTCCAAATTACCTGATCACTTATCCTCTGATTAATCCACAGAAGGCCTAAATGCCTCAACTTTCTCATTTGTAAAATATCAATCAGAATATTAACTCTTTTGGAATCCTGTGACAATTAATATGGGGAGCCATGCATATCACCAGTCACATGCTCAGTGGAATTAATTAGTGGTTCTTCAGGTCAGTTTCTGCAAACAAGTAGACATTGCTTCAGTTATTGTGTTCCAGAGGTCAATGTGCTTGAAAAAATGAATTTTAATCACATCTTTATGCTTCACTTAACATGTCATATCAATATCAACCATTCCCTTTACTGGCTTTTTGAATATTCTCAATACATAGAAAGGGTCCTTCTTATGGAGGGCAATTATTGACTTGGCTTAATAAACCAAGGTCTTGCTGTTGCTGAATTCATCTGAACAGGGACAGAGTCTTTGGAAATGTAATTTTCAAGGGTATTATTTCACTATCCTTTGAGTTTATGGTAGGCTGAATTGGGTAAGAATAATTCTATATAATTGGGTAAGAATAATTCTAATAATAGCTCGAGCTGGGACTAACAGCTCTTCATATCTTTTCAAACTCATCCATTCTGATTTCAAAGCAATGAACAATGGCAGTTTGGAATGATGTACTTATTCATGGACACAATAAAAAAATAGAGGTCATTGCCACACAAAATTCTTGATGTCTTTTCCCCACAGCAAAAAATAATGAACACAAGGAATTAAATTTTTACTCCTTACTCTTCTTCCTTCAAAAAATCTCAGTGTCACTTTTGGAGATTTTATCCAATTCTTTGTCCAATGTAAGGGCAGAATCCTTTATATTATATATGCAAAAATAAAATATATACACTAATATCTTCTTACTTGTATTTGACATATTGCTGCTAGAATAAATTTACATTTCATTGAACTATTTTTTTTTTCCAAAGAACTCAGCACTTTAGAGGCTTAAAAGTTCAACAGAACTTAGATGTTAGGCACTTTGGGTCTTATTCTCCCCAATTCACAGAGGAATAACAGTACTCAGACACACCCCTAATATCAGAATCTCTAACATGAAAAGCCTTTAAGTAGATGTGACTCAAGCCTGTCCTTCAGGAAAAAAGCACATGTTTACATCAGGGAGGAAAGGCTCCTATTACTTATGTCTGAAGAATGGAGACCAGTCTTCCTATGAGGAAGGGGGAATTTAGTTCCATTCATACTAGTAGGATACTTTTCAGTGTGTGGTAGAAGAGTTTTGCTGTATGTGACCTTGTGAGTAGCATTTCGTGCTTTTGGAACTCGGGTTTATCATCTGTAAATAGAAAAGAGTTGGATGTAGGAAAAGAAAGTATCTTACCTTCGCCTACATCAGCCATCAGCTCCAATTGTGGTGCTGCTTCTTGTTAAACTACCATCTGGCCCAGCACACTTTCAACATCAAGCTTGTGATGGGTAATCACCATTGACACCTTAAGTGGCTATAGCCTCACCTAGGAGATACTCTTCTGGGTGTGGTGGGTGTTTCTAGAGTGTTTAATGGGACAGAAGATCTACCTTGAAAGGAGGGCAAAACTTTTCTAGTCTGGTTTCTGGGTAATCTGGCATTCTGGATTGAATGAAAAGGACAAAAAAAAAGAGTGTGGTAGTTTAAATGTAACATGTGCCCCATAGCCTCCTGTGTCTATGGTTAAACCTTATACTAATCCCCAGCTGGTAGAGCCTTTAGGAGGTAAAGCCTAGCTGGAGGGGGTATGTAGCTGGTAGTGGGCTTTGAGGTATTATAGCCCAGGCCCAGTGAGTTCACTCTCTCTACTTCCTCCCTGCTGCAGTGGAGATGTGATATCCACCTGTCTACTTTTGT
>PVHP010024104.1:0-26967 GCA_004024765.1 Zapus hudsonius
TCTTTGTGTCGAAATCATTGGTTTCTGTCTCACTGGCTTATCCTGTGTTGATTTAATGGCTGTGGCTGTGGGCCCCTTGTTCATCCCGTCATTCTCTGCGGGGTTCCATTTGGATCCTCCACGATATGACTGTGGTGGGAAGGACCCCCCTTTTCTGTAGTCCCAGGCTGGCCTTGAACTCACAGCGATCCTCCTGCCTTTCACAAGCTTTTGAAGGTGTGCAGGCCCTGTCTGTGTGGTCCCCCAGAAATGTGAACTGTTAAATAAAAAGACTCATTCCCACCATCCTGGGCCTGCACAGCCCCCAGTGGGTGACCGTGCCCTGGAGCTAGCCCTTTTCATAGGGCAACTTGGGCAGATTTCAGTTTTATTCTCCAGCTGCCCACAAAGGTCTGGCTTTGGAACAGAAGGAACCTGGGTCTAAATTTGCTTTGACCACTTGTCCACTTCTGTGGTTTGGAACAAGTTATTGAGCTTCCCTGAGCCTCAGTTTCCATATCTGTGGTATAAATATGCTGCTGTTTGGTTTTTCAAGGTAAGGTCTTGTTCTAGCCCAGGCTGACCTGGAATTCACTGTGTAGCCTCAGGGGGACCTCACACTCATGGGGATCCTCCTGCCTCTGCCTCCCAAGTGCTGGGATTAAAGGTGAGGTCCACCACGCCACCTAGTTCTGGGATCAAAGGAGAGCTCTACCACGCCCCCTAGTGCTGGGATCAAAGGAGAGCGCCATCACGCCCCCTATTGCGGGGATCAAAGGTGAGCTCTACCACACCCCCTAGTGTTGGGATTAAAGGTGAGCTCCACCACGCCCTCTAGTGCTGGGATCAAAGGAGAGCTCCACCACGCCCCCTAGTGCTGGGATTAAAGGTGAGCTCCACCAGTACAGTTTAATAATGTACTTCATAACTTTCATGTTGGTGTCATGGAAATGATGTGCGTAAAGCCCCAGGTTCACTGCCAGTGACATGGTTCACAGATGTGACAAGTGCCTCATTGTGGGGAACCTTCCTCAGTAAATAGTGACATTTGGGTAGTGCTGGAGGTCTGGATAAGCCCCGGGCCTGGGTACTGGGATTCAGAGCTATTTCCACACCCTGAGGATCAGCTGGTGGATGAGACAGAAGCATTGAAGGGTTAGTTGAGTTACTGCAGGGATAGGGTAAGTTTTTTTGTTTGTTCTTTCCCAAGGTAGGGCCTTGCTCTAGCCCTGGTCCCGGCTGACCTGTAATTCACTATGAAGTCTCAGGGTGCCTCAGACTCACTGCAGTCCTCCTCCTCCTGCCTTCCAAGTGCTGGGATTAAAGGTCTGTGCCACCATGCCTGGCCCAGGGTAAATTTTTCTGCCTAGGAAGACCCAAGTATGACCCTGTAGCAGTATCTTTTGGGGTGGAAGGAACTCCCTGGGCAGTTTAATTGTGGCGTCTGGCAGTCCAGTCAGCAAGCAGGCAGACAAGATGTGGTGCTGTCAGTTAGGGTCCTCCACACCAGGCAAGTAGGGTTGGGGGCAGTAGGGGGCCATAGGAGCTGCTGGGCACCTGGGTGAAGAATACCTGGTGAGCCCTGCTTGGAATGGCAGGTGTGGACTTTGTGTACTTTGAGGTGATGAGCATAGGGTCTGGAGGTGGCTCCTTGCCTTGGACCCTGGATGCCCTGCTGTAAAGTGTGATCACTTGGAGGGCATAGCATGTCCCTAAGCTCCACTTGCAGGTAACGCCCCTATGGTGCAGGGCTGATGTGAAGGCAGATGAGGCGTCTCTGAACAGCTTTTCATGCAGGGCTGGCCCTGGATAACATGGTGACTTCAGGCTGGCTTTTACGAGCTGTGTGGCCTGTGCAGAGATGACAGACTGGCCTGGGTCACCCCTGGCCTCTGCCTGGACCAGCCCATGACAGTTTCTAGAGTAGATGACGAGGGGGATGCATTTGTACCACTGCATTCCTAGCCTTTTCCATGGGCCACCCCTGACATTGGCTTGTCCTGCTCTCCAGGGCACTGTCCACATGGAGTTACCCCTTCCTCCATACACATGAGGAGAGTGAGGCTCTTCACGTTCCTACCCCATCCCATGTTGAGCCTGCTACACAGGCTCCTACCCACCATCACTGTGGAGCTGGGCTTTGCCCTGAGGTCCCAGAGGGAGGCTTGACTGCCACTGAAGGATGGGTGAGGGCACTGCTGCCAGTGTCCAGGGAGTGGAGGTATAGATGGGAAGGTGGCAGTAGAGAGGGACTGACAGCCAGATCCGAGGTCACTAGTATTCATAGTGAGGTCCTGGGCGGGTGGCCTTGGCATTGGGAGTGTGTGAGAGCTGTAGTCTGTGTACTTGAGGTGCATAGTCCCAGAACCCATGCTCAGACAAACTCCCCCTTCCCCCAGGTGCCTGTGCACACAGCACATGCATGGGAATGCTAGGAAGCTGCTGCCCTGAGAATCCAGCTGTGAGAGAAGGTACTGGAGGTCAAGGTCTGGCCGTGGGGAGGCGCAGGGAAGGACCAGTGGGGCAGGGGATGCAGTGTAAAGTGGTCAGAGTCTTCCACACCCATATTGGGCCAGTGAGTGGGTATTGAATCTTGCTTTGACAAGCTGTCTTCTAGGCTAGGGATAAGATGCCCAGGGTGAAAACTGGGGTTGTGGTGAGGACCCGATGAAGCCACAGACCCAAGGCTGGCTGGTGTCAATGGGCCAGGTTGAGACACTCCATTGTGGGGAGATGGTTATTGTGGTCTGAGGCCCTTATGAGGCTCATGCCCTAGCAGTAGGCATGGATAACCCTATGGCTGGGGAATAATTTACTGGGGACCTAGGGAGGATAGTGGAGGTAGGCCACTCTTCCTTCTAGCCCAACCCCTCTGGACTTTCCTGGTTTCTGGAGGCTGAGTGGGACCCAATGTAGGGAAGTTGGGAGTTAGGGGTCTAGAAGTTAGGGGCAGGGGAGCACCAGCCAGGGTGTTCCCAGGCAAGCAGATCTGCTGGCTTGGTGATCAGTTTGCTGTGTTGTGGGGGCAGTAGGCTCATGGCTATGCTGCATGGGTAGGAAGATAGGAGACCCAGGTGGAAATCAAGGCTCTTCTGGCCCCTGTTGGGGACTTTGAACCTGTCCCTTTATCTTTCAGAACCTTTCCATATTCAAGATGGCTCTGTGCTAGCCCTTCCATGGATGCTGGGTAAGAATAAGGGGCACTGTGCCCCCAATAGCCACAGAGGGCATCCTCATGGATGCTGTGATAAGATGGCCAATCCTGGGCTGGAGAGATGGCTCAGCGGTTAAGGCACTTGCCTCCAGTGCCTAAGGCCTAAGTGCCTAAGGTTCAATTCCCCAGGTCCCACGTAAGCCAGACCCCACACGGTGGTGGCCCTTGTGCATTCTCTCTCTCTCTCTCTCTCTCTCTCTCTCTCTCTCTCTCTCTGCTTGAAAATGAATAAATAAAATATTTAAAAAAAAAAAAAAAAGATGGCCAATCCTTGGCTTTTTGTGACCTTGGACAAGCCCCCAAGAGTGTTGGACCTAGAGCCTATATATAAAGTTGAGGAGCCCTGGGAGGTGGAGGCCCAGAACTGGAAGCACCCAGATGCCCAAAGAGGGCCAAGTGCCCAGGTGGGAGGGCAGTTTAGGAGCCGTGGGTTGAGAAGCCCCAAGAGGCACCTTTCTGTCCCCACCCTAGCATGGATCCACTGTGAAGGAGCATGGATTCACATCTCTGCTTTTCCTCTTCAGGCCTAACAGCTGCTTAGCATTTCTGGGCTCAGCTTCCACTTCTGAGGAGGAGTTCCCATTGCTGCTGTGGGGGCTGAGTGCGAGGGTCTGGGGTGGCCCTGGCTGGACCTTCCCTGTGTGTCAGTCCTCCTTTGTCCCCATCAGTGTCTTGAGTTATGTACTACCCCATGCCCATTTGCAGACAGGGAAACTGAGGCATGGAGCATGGAATCTGGGCATAATAGTGCACATGATGCTGGCTGCTCTGGGCATTTGAGTCTAGACATCATTAAAAGAGACAGCAAGGAAGAGGGAGATTGTTGGGGCTTTAGGGAAGGCCCTGAGCTGTACGTTCAAAGCGGGGTGTATGCTGGTTCCTGGCTGGTGCTCTTCCTAGGGCCTCTGGACGCACTGCCCCTGCCCTTGCACCTTCACTGGCTTGGAGCGTCCTGCCTGCAGGGGCCTGGGCATCTGTGTGCACGATGAGATAGTTGCCGGCTGATGCTGTAATCTCACTGCAAAGGACACTTACAATTATATCTGCATTTGTGAAGCTAATTTTCAAGAATGTTTTTCCTTCCTAATGATGTGTAATCAGCCCGCCAGTGCTCTCGGTAATCCTCTGTCCCTCTTTGGCTGAGAGACCCCTGATTTCTCTTCTTGCCTTTCCTCCCAGCCCTTGGCTGCCAGGATGCCCCAGTGAATCCCTTTTGTGGAGACAGGGAGGATGGGGCTAGCCTCTGGTATGGCAGTTTGGTGGAGATGATGATGACATGTGACATTTCACTTTGGACACTGAGTGATGCAGGTGATGGCAAGTTTTAGATGAGCTTAGGGAAAAGGCAAATTTCTGGGCCCAGGTAGTTAAACAAAAAAACAGAACTGCCCCTCTGCCCCTTGGGCTCTGAGTTGTCACTCCTGTCTCCCACCATGTTAGCTTGCCACCGAGATCTTTTCTCAGGTCTAAACCCTGCTGCTGTCTCTGTCCACTTTTCTCCCTGGGGACCTGTGTGCCTGTAGCTCTAGACCTCAGCGCAGCTCCACCACCAGCCTCCCAGTATTCCTCTGTGCTGTGAACTCCTTGAGGACAGGAATCCTTTCTGCTGTTGCCATGGTCACATCCTGGCATCAAAACTCTGCCTAGCACATAGTAGGCATTCAGGAAACGAGCATGAAGTGAACAAGTAAAATTATTGTCTTGTTCAAAAGCTTTTCATGGGGAAGCCAGTGATCTTGAGGAGCTGAGTTTGAAATATTGAAACTTCTCAACCTCTGTGAACTGACCTCATTGGTCTCCTGAGCCCTGCTCGGACATCCGGGGTCATTCCTAGACAGTCCCTGGTTTACTGAGTCAGGCAGTGGACTTGGGGTTGGACTAGCCAGGCTCCTCGTGGTCCTTCCTGAGGGAGGAAGGAGCTAGTCAGGGGCAGGTGTCTTCTGGTGGCCCTCCTCTTGCACAGCCCTCGCTTGGAGTAGTCCTTTAGTGGTGGGTGGTGGGTAGGGGTTGTTTCTGACATGGGGAAGCCTGTGGGCATCACAGATAGGCATAGAGCAAGGTGTGGGAGGCACAGGCAGGATACCCACCATGGGGAGGTAGGTACCTGCTAGGCCCCAGTGCCAGGTGGTGAAACAGGACAAGGGCCTCACTGGGCAGGGAGGTGAGATGTGCCATGCTTTTTTTTCTGAGGTAGGGTTTCGCTCTAGTCCAGACTGACCTGGAATTCACTATGTAGTCTCAGGGTGGCCTTGAACTCACGGCAATCCTCCTACCTCTGCCTCCCGAGTGCTGGGATTAAAGGCGTGCGCCACCACGCTCGGCTGTGCCATGCTTTGAAGTGGAAGGTCATGTAGGGGCAGTGGGGAGACCTGCTGCCGGCTTTCAGGGATGGCCACGGGTGGGTTCATGCCTCTAGCAAACGCTGCTCCTGCCTGCCGCCTGGCAACACTCTCACAGGTTCTCTTGTGGGTCTCTTCTAGCTGGAAGTAGATATTCTTTTTGTCATTTTTTCTGCCCAGGGCCCTGGCTCTCCCAATGGTGTGTTGGCTGCTGTGATCCCTGTGTGGAGCTCTGAGGGATTACTGTAGCTGTTTGGGGCCTGTTGCCATGACTCCCAGCTGCAGAGCCTGGCAGGTTCCTGAGGACTTGGGGGAGAGGGGGCATGTACCCGCCTGCTTGGAGCTGGCCCTGAAGCATTGACTTTGCATAGGTCCTTCTGAGGCCTCAGGCTCCTCCTCACTGCTTCCAGAGCCCCTGCTGGCCTGTGCCTGCCCATGAGCTCCAGTTCTGTTATCCAAAGTAGGGCCTCCCCCTAGTCCAGGGTGACCTGGAGTTCACTCTATAGTCCCAGGCTATCCTTAAACTCATGGCGATCCTTCTACTTTTGCCTAAGTGCTGGGATTAAAGGTGGGCACCACTATGCTCAGCTGCATTGGGTTTTTCTCTCCCATTGGTAGGTTCAGAAGCCTTCAGAGAGAGGGTGGCACTCCAAAAACATTGGCCCCACCAGTCTTCTCAGCCAATCTCCCCACTCTGAATGTGGGCATCTGGAGGCTGCTTGAATCCCTCTTGCCAAGGGGATTCCCTGGCAGCCTTACTATGGCCATCTCTTCCTGCAGTTCAGTGAAAGTCTACTTCTTGGAGAGTTAGAACAACAGGGACCCTGGCTCCTCCTAATTCTGGGCCTTGGATGACCTAGAGCATGTCCAGTCTGTAGTGCTCCTAGACACTTAAAGGACTGCTGGGGACTCTTCCTCAGGTCTTAAACCCTTGGGTCCGAGGAAGAATTTCAACCAGACTTGGGGCAGGAATGGGCACCCCTTTCTGCCAGGGCTGACCACACAGTGTTGAGGGGCAAGGAGGTCCTTGCTAATAGACATGAATTTAGACTATGGCTTTCTTTCTGTCTCTTGGTTTCAGGTAAGAGTTTTAACCCACTTGAGTCTCTCACCTGAGTACATGTGACAGGTCTGCCTGGCAGAATAGCTGTGGAAGTTAACTGTGAGGAGTACCTGAGTGCCTGAGCAATGCCTGGTGCTCAGGGCCCTTCCAATTCCACCTCTTCCCTGTCCCTTCTCTTGCCTGGCTTGGATCAAGCAGGCCAGGAGGAAGGAAACCAAGGCATTACAGATGTTGGCCGAGTGCTTGTTTGGACCTCAAGAGTCTTGGGGAATATCAGGAGAAGGGCTGTGTGTTGCTACAGTCAGGGTGCTTAGTGCACTGGGATGGGTAAGGTGCCAGGGCCCTGCACCCCCAGGACCATAAATGGGGAGCTTGTCTGGCCACTGCTGGGCTCTGGTGTATCTGGGTGCTGGGCCCAGCGCTCAGGCTCCCACTGCTCCTCTGTCTCTTACTGTGGGCACCTGGAGGAAGTGTCTGAGGTTCACAGGATGGCAGAGCAAGTCCTTAGTGAGGACTAAGGCTCAGCATCTGAGACCAAGTTGCCTGACAAGGTCTGAGGACACAGTGTTATCACAGGTGATCCTAAGACTGGATGGACAAAAGGCGTCACAGAGGTCCTGATAGGAGGGAGGGCCAGAAAGAGGAGATGGGGCCTGGGCAAGCAGAGGTGCCAGGAGGCAAGGAGTGCCCCAGCCTCTAGAGCTGGAGAGGATGGAGTGGCAAGAGTCCTGCCAGTGTGAAGGGAAGGTGTTTAACTGCTGCCTCAAGCTGTGGGGCTGCTCTGTGTTGCTTTTTGCTGCTCTGCCTGTGGTGATTTGTACGTGAATACTCACATTGCCCTTTCAGGTCTGGGCCTTGGGGCAGTAGCTGGGGCAAGGTCTGAGCTGTGTGTGGCCAGGAGGGTGCCAGAGCCAGGCTTCTTGGCTCTCTACCCTACCACAGACGAGTGGATAAAGTCACTGCTTGTTCCTTGGGACTTGCCATTCTGTAGGCATCTGAAGGTGGGGAAATATTTAGACAAGTCTTCTGAGATGGGGCAGAGCCAGCTCTTACCTTTGCTTTGATATGGAAACAGCTGTGGTACTCCTGTGAGAGGGCCCAGTAAACCCTGTACCCTGAGACCTGGCTGGGCCCTGCTGCTTTGCAGGTCTCCAGGGCTGGGCTCTGAACTCTCAAATGCCTGCTACCAGTGCAGACACTGGCTCTACTTGGGGGCCTGTGGCACACACTGGCACACGGCTTGTTCTTTACCCATTTTCCGTGTAGCATCTCTAGGCAGGGCCTGTGCCCGGCCAGCCCAGGCTTCCACAGAGAAGCTAGAAATCTCTTATGTGAGGGTGGGGGCCAAGCAGCAGGGTGGGATCCCCAACCTAGGCTTGCAGGATTCCTTCTGGTGGGGCCAGTGGGAGCTTCCAGTTGAAGGGTGGGTTGGCAGCCCTGTCTGGCTGAGGGAGCAGTTAGTTTCAGGTGTGAGCCTTTCTGAGTGCCCATGTCCTGCATGTGGGTGGCACACATGCAGGCTGATGCTCTAAGAGCAGGCGGAACGTGAGGGTGACACTAGGAAATGTGGACCTTTGTGGGGGGGGACTTCTCCCTCCCAGAATCCCTCCAGAGGGGTGTCAGCTCCCTGCCCACAGCTTACCTGGCTTTCCAGGCAGATTAAAACTACTTGGCACTCTTGGGACTCAGAGTGCTGTGGGCAGAGCCGCCAGGCAGCCAGGCAGGCTCACGGAGGCCTAGAGAGCCTTCTCTAGCCTGCCCTCTTCTCATAGCCCTGTCTCCCCAGTTGAAGAGACAAGAGATTTCAGGTAGAGGCTTCCACTAGAAAATAGAGGCCTGTCAGAGTGATTAAGGAAAAGACAGCATTTCTTTGTGGTTTAGATTGGCCACACTTGGGGTGCAGAAGAGCAAGCACATCCTGGGGTGCTTCACCCCACCTCGGCTCCACCCCGAACTCTGGGGGAGGTGTGGGTCACATAGGCACCACAGCCTCTCCTGGAGGGCAGGAGGATGAGTCACTTGCTGTCTTTGCCCACATGCTGGCTTCAACAGGAAGTCACTTCCAGGGCCCCAGGGCTATTGGTCAGGGGTTCAAGGTTCGAGGGATCAGTGGCTCAGGCTGCTACATCAGCACTGAGGAAGACCCACACCTGGGGCTTGTCTGCTTCCCTCAGGTAGGGCAGCCAGTTTGGGTGGGATCTTCGGTTAGGCGAGCGATGACCTTCCAATCTAGAGAAGGACACCCTCCTCTGCCATCAAAAGACATGTGACAGCTTTCACTTTATCTGCTTCTTCTCTGGAGCCATCCAAACAGTTCATATGTTTGTACTGGCTTTAAAATTCTGCTCATATGCTGTCTTTATATTGGGCCATTTCAGTTCCTGGCACTGTTAATAGGAGGAAAATCCAAATCACAAAGCAGTCGACAAGGGAACTAGGAAGCCGTGGAGGGAACAGGCAGGAGTGGCTCCTGGCTGAGCCTGGCACCCGACTGAGCTGACACTGGGTAGCTGGAAGGTGGGCACCAATACAACAGAGCACCTGCCAGGCATGGGCCATGGGCATGGGGGGCATGAAATAAAGACCAGCTTCTGTCTCGGGGACCTTATTGCCTGCAGCTCCGGCTGGTGGGTGGAAGGACCCCTGGTGAGGAGAGTCTGAGTGCTGGTCTCTTAGGCAAACTGCCCTTTGATCAGTGAGGATGGTCACTTAGAGGGGACGGCTGGACCTTTGGTGATTTAGAGAAGGGGTCCCTCTGGAGAAGAGTGAGAGGAGGCACCTTGTAGGCTTCATTTCCACATGTTCCCAGCCAGAGGCTGTGCTAGGAATTTGGGGGTGTAGACCCCTTGTGTCCTGAGTGGCAGTTGAGAGGCCAGGCCAGGCCAGGTCAGGCTACAGGAACAGATTGCTGAGTTCTTTTTTTTTGGCTTTTCAAGGTAGGGTCTCATTCTACCCCAGGCTGACCTGGAATTCACTATGTAGTCTCAGGGTGGCCTAGAACTCAAGGCAATCCTCCTACCTATGCCTCCTGAGTGTTGGGATTAAAGGCATGTGCCACCACGCCCGGCTTTGCTGAGTTCTTAAATAACAGGCCTAGGTTGGGCTTGCTCAAGGCCGTGATGGGTTGCCTTCTCTCCAAGGCTATGTCTTTCTGCACTGGCTCACTGTCATGCCCCCTTTGTCTCAGCAGCCTGGATGTCTTAGGCTGCACCATTCTGTGTTTAGAGTTCTGCCCCATGCATTGTAGGGCTTCCCCCAGCTGCAGCAATCAAAACGTCTCCCATCTCCTGAGAGAGAACCAGTCCTGGCTGAAGGTTCTTTTTTGTCAGGGAGCGGGTGGGTGGGTGTTGCAGTCAGCGCCACGTTGCTGGGACAAACATCCAACCAGACACAGCTTATGGGATGAAAGAGGTTTATATAAGACTTACAGAGTTCAGGGCACACCATCAATGGTGGAAGAAGCTGGCTTCCTTTCATAGATCCAAGCAGAGAGAAATAACTGTAGCAAGCAAACTCCAACACCAGCAAACATGGACCACCAGAGCCCAAACTGTGCAGAACACACCTTAAGGCTGGATTTAAGATCCACCCCCCAGGGACACCTCTTCCCCAGTAGGGCTCTACCCACTGGAGACTCAAGAGTAAAGCCTGAGTCTACCACCACGGTGGGTAATGAATGGTCTTACTGCATAGCCCAGGCTGACCTTACTCCAGTCCTCCTGCTTTAATCTAGGCAGAGCCAGGCGTGGTGGCACACACCTTTAATCCCAGCACTCGGGAGGCAGAGGTAGGAGAATCACCATGAGTTCAAGGCCACCCTGAGACTACACAGTGAATTCCAGGTCAACCTGGGCTAGAGTGAGACCCTACATCGAAAAACCAAAAAAAAAAAAATCTAGGCAGAGGTCTTCCTGATCACTGGTTTCTTTCTGGACCCCAGAGTGGCATCTTCATGTGTTCTCACATCGCTGAGGTCAGGCCGACTGGATGCAGGGCCCAGTAGTGGCAGCTGAATGCTGCTTCCTGGATGTGACATGTCACTTAGATTCACGTTTCATTGGCTGCAGAAAGTCTTATGGCCATGGCTGACCAGGGGGAGGAAATGAGCCTCAGCAGCATTGAGAGTCTAGGAGGAAGACTGCTGCTGGTATTGGTGACCACCATCCTGAGCCTGGACAGCCCCCTCTCTCTCGTGCTGGATGCTGGGTGTGGGTCTGAGGAAGGCAGGAACCAAGGGAGGCTCCTCCAGAGTTGCTGACTGGCAGGGAAGGGCAGGGATGATGTTGGATGTCATTAGAGACCTGGACAGCATTCCAGATCCATATGGGTGAGCGAGACCTATGGGAGAGGGAGACCTTGGGTCTTTGGATGGTAGGCAGTGGACTCTGTCTTCTGCAGTCCAGAGAAGATTGGGGCCGCTCACTCCCCCCCATTTCTTGTACCTGGGGACACCTAAATCTGCCTAACGTCTGTCAGTTGCCAAATTGTGCTGCCAGTAGAGTGAGTGTGGCCCCTCATGACTACTTGCCTCCCTTCCCTGTGAAGTCATAGCTACCGTCGCAGATGGGGCTTCACCTGGTCGCCTTACCTGTCTAGGTTTTCCTTCTTTTCTTTTCCTTATGATTGTGTGTGTGTGTGTGTGTACGTGTGCGCGTGCGCATGTGTGTGTATGCTAGAGATTGAACCCAGGGCTTTACACATGCTAGGCAAATACCCCACAGTTGGGCTACACTCCCAACCCTTTTGTTGTTTTTGAGACAGAGGCTTACT
Organism: Zapus hudsonius; assembly: GCA_004024765.1. Taxonomy (NCBI): domain Eukaryota; kingdom Metazoa; phylum Chordata; class Mammalia; order Rodentia; family Dipodidae; genus Zapus; species Zapus hudsonius. The sequence goes on from PVHP010024104.1 coordinate 11,366, forward strand.
GTTTAGCCCAGGTTGGCCTTGAACTGTTCCCTCTGCCTTTGCTTCCTGAGTGCTGGGATTGCAGGTGCACACCACACTGGCACCAGGTGCCCTTTTCCACAGTGGCCCTCAGTTGTGCCTGGATGGGAAGCAGTGGTTGGGACCTGGCATGTTGGAAAGGTAGTTCTTGAACTCAGACCTCCACCTTCTTTTTTTTTTTTTTCCAAATAATCTTTACTATTCTTTGGTGACTGCTTTCCTGTCTCTGAGTGCCCAGACAGACTTCTCTCAGCTGTCAGTGGACTTGTTGATTAGAGGGGATACTTCCTGATTCCTCACCATAACACATGAATCCTTAGGCAGTCCATGGTGCTTACAACTGCCCAGAAAGGTCATACCCTTTTAGCAGATGTGAAGCCTGAGACCCAGGGCAGCCCAGCAACACACTTTGGTCCTGCTGCTAATTTTCATGGGGTCCTGAGCCTGGTATGCCCTGCCTGTGCTTTATGTACTCTGGTGTTAGCCCTCACGAGTGCCATGTCTTTGTGACCAGCCTCCTGACTGATTCTGTGGACTCTTCTCTGAGCTCTCCTTTGCTAGTTTGTACTTGTTCTGCTTGTTTGCTGTGTGTGTAAATGCATGTGGGTGTGCGTGTACAATGAATGGCACGTGTGGAGGTCAGAGGTCAGCTTCAGGCGTCAGTTCTTGGCTTTCCATCTGGTTTCAAGGTAGAGACTCACATTCACCACTGGGTTCTCCAGGCTGTGTGATCCACGAGCTTCCTGGGGATTTTGCCTCTATGCCATCCAGCCTCAGGTTCTCCAGGACCACAGATGCTGGTGCTGCAGCGTCTTGTCTTTCATGGGTGCCTGGGTTCTAGGGATTGAACTCAGGTACTCACACAGGTGGCACACACTTACTCACTGAGCCACTTCTCAAGCTCCTGGTCTTTATTATTTATTTGAATTCCAGACACAGGCATCACCTCATGCATTTGGCTTTATGTGGGAAATAGGGAATTGAACCTGGGCTGTCTGGCATTACAGCAAGTGCCTTTTACCAGAGTCATGTTTCCGGCCCTTGTTCTCTCTCTCTCTGTGTGTGTGTGTGTGTGTGTGTGTGTGTGTGTGTGTGTGTGTGTGTGTTTGTGTTTTTAGGGGGTGGGAGGAGGGGTGGTTAAAGTAAGGTCTCCCTCACTCTAGTTCAGGCTGACCTGAAATTCACTATGTATATAGTCTCAGGGTGGTCTCAAACTCACCACAATCTTCCTCTGCCTCCTGGGTGCTGGGATTAAAGGTGTGCGCCACCATGCCCAAATCTTTTTGTGGCTTTTAGTCTTAAGGTCTGCTATCACTTCGATCACTCTTGCTGATCAGCAGCCAGTGACAGATGCTCAGCCTGAACTGGCTAAAGCAGAAATGGACAGCTGTGGGTCTAGAGGATCAGCTTCAGGTTGGAATCTTAAATTTAGGCAGGAGCGTACACACTTCCTGTGCTCCCATTCTATTCTATTCTATTCTTTCTTTCTCTTGTCTGACTCAGTCTGGTTTAGATTCCAGCCACCCAGAGGCAGTGGCATCTTCTGGCCTTTCTAGGCAGAGGCAATTCTGCTGCCGGCAGCCCCTAGGACCTGTCTTGAGGGGTGCCAGGCTTGGTTTGCTTTGGTGCCACACCCGTTCTGCAGCTAAATGAGGTGGTCATTCCTGTGCCCACTCTGGAGCGAGATGTGGCTCTTCTCCCAGAATCATGTTGGGTAATGGAGGTGATTCTTGGAAGTAGACTGCAGGACAGAGCAGAAGGAACAGCTTGTGCCATCTTGTACTGGGCCTGCGCTCTTCTTTCCCAGATGGACGCTACCCTCCCCCATGTGACATGCGGGAAAACTGAGGAAACAGCTGTGGTTGGGCCTGAGCCCATATTCTTTTCTTCTCTCCTTCCATTCTTTCTTCCCTCCTTCCCCTTTTCTCTCATTGAGTACTTTTGACCCCTGAACAGATTGCTAAGGTCAGCTCTGGTCTTCTAACCCTTGCCTGGCACCACCTGGGTTGAAGAGAGTACCACTGCCACTTCCCTGTGGAGTCTTCTCCTTTGCGGTCCTGGTGCGGAGCCCCTGCCTGTCCTTTTCAGAGTGTGAGCACCATAGTCCTTATGTCTAGCGCTTAGCTTTCCTTTTCTCTCATCCCAAGACCTGGCTGAGCTGCCATAACCCCTCCCACTCCTGTCCTTGCCTTCAGCAAGTCCATCTTGCTCCTGCCCATCAAGGCCAAGTTCACCATCAAAGTCAAGCTTGTGGGGTTGCTCCTTATGGATGAGCTGCTGTTCTGAAGCTGCACCTGGGAGTGTGCCAAGCCCTAACTCATTTCCAGGCCCCCACATAGACCTCCTGAACCAGGAGTGGACCTCAAATTAGTATAGGTGACAAATTTGAGTGGTGACCTGAAATCATTTTCCCTTTTGTTTTGGACTCACCGGTCCCTGTAAAGCAGGCTTCATGGTGACTCTAGTCAGCGTTGTCTGTCCTGCTCCTCATTGCCTTGGTGGTCACTCCTCTGTCTCCTGACACTCTGCAGGGACACTCTCAGGCCTATCTATATCCTTAGCTGCCACCCAGGAGGCCCTTGCAGCCTCCTGTGACCACCACTCCTCCCTGGGGTGCAGAGGGGCCTCCTTTCATCAGGGATCAGCTTTTAGAAAACAAATTTAGGGCTAGGGAGATAGCTCGTTTTCTGGCCTGGGTTCGGTTCCTAGCACCCAGGTAAAGCTGGATGCAAAGTGGCACATATACCTGACGTTCATGTGCTTGTAGCAGCAAATGACCCTGACAGCTCATAGTTGCCCTCTGACCTCCACATGTGATGCATGCCATGGTACATGCCCCCCATAAATAAGTAATTAAAAAAACACAAAATTTAATGATTGTAGGTAGATCTCTGCCAGAAACTTATTAATACAGTTTTTATAAGAAACTGGAGATCGCCTCTGTGTGCAGATTTTTAATAGACTATTTTAATCATTTAACTGTTACTGTTACTCTTTCTGTAGTATTGGAAGCAGTGTATATCCTTATTGTGGAAAAAGCACAGAAAATTCAGGTAAGTGTTAAGGAAAAGCCCACTGGTCATTTTCCTGATGTCATTAGCCCTGTATATAGCCACAATGATACTGTAGCCTGGGACCTTCTGGCCTGCTTTCCAAGGACCCAAATGCTTAGAGTCAGTCCTGAGTGTCCAGTGTAACTGCCTGCCACTATCAAGTCTTTCTGCCTCAGGTATTGTAAACACTGATAATTAGGATTTTGTTTATTTAAAAATAATTACATTATTTTTCTAGTTTTTAAGATTATATTGTAGTCACATGGCACAGAATTCAAGGACATGGTCCAAAGGAAGTCTCCTCTTTGTGCCCTTCCTCCAGCTGCCTTTGCACTTGACCTGGGGTTGTGCTGTGGTCATTTTCTTGTAGCACTTTCAGATTCCTTCTGTGTGCACACAAGCACAAATTCTGGTCCTAGATGTTGTTCTCAACACAGAGTTGTGTACAGTACACAGGGTTCTGCACTTGCTTCCCAGCTCTTCAGCTGATGCTGCTCCTTCAGTAGGACGGCACTTGTCACTGGTGCCTCTGCTGACATTCTTAGTTTGAGTTTGGGTGATGGGATGGGTTGGTGGAGTTTCTCTCCTCTCCCCCTCTCTCATGTTGCCCCCATCTCCTTTTTATTTGGGCTCAGGATTCTCTTTCTCAACTTGCTGGTAGCAGCAGGATTTCAGGACCCCACTCCTGGGACTCCATGATTGCCTGTATCTTTGCTCTGCAGAAGTTTCTGATGAAATGAGCCTGACAAGTTGTCTTGTTTCTCTGCTGTGCCAAGGATTCTACCACCACAGAGGATGTGGTTTTCTGAGATGCATTGTACCTGGCTGGGAGCCATTCCTGACCTCCCAACCCCAGTCTGTACCCCCAAGTAGGAATGGGGTAACCTTTGCACCCTTTCTGGACCAAGAGGACCTTGGTGTTTAAATTCTCTCTGGAGCGCCAAGCTGGAGGAGCTGCAGAGGGTCCTGGGAGCTTAGCCCCTTCTAACACCCCAGTCAGCTGCCCCGTCTCTTGATTACTTTTTTTTTTTCTCTTCTGTTTTCTTATTTTCAAAATTCATTCATTCATTCGAGGGAGTGTGAGAGAGAAACAGGCAGACAAAGAGAATGGGCATGCCAGGGCCTCCAGCCGCTGCAAATGAACTCCAGACACATGCATCACCTTGTGCATCTGACTTCATTTATGTGGGTACTGGGGAATCGAACTTGGGTCCTTCTGCTTTGCAGGCAACTGCCTTAACCACTAAGCCATCTCTCCAGCCCTCTTCTGTTTTTCTATTTTACGTGTCATATGCTTTGTTTTGTTTTATCTGTTTTTAAACTTAAAATTGTCATTAATGCATTTAGATATTTTGGATAAAGAGCCAAAATGTAAAATACCTTTATAATACAATGTTAACAGAAATCAGCTGTGTATCAAGGTCACTACCATTAGTGAGCTACCATTGCTTAAATGTAAGAAAAGTAATTAAAAAATATATATTTATTGTCAATAATTCGATACATTGTATGAGCAAATCTTGTGATGGTAATCCCATCTCCCTCCTCTCTGTCCCCAACCCACTGGGGGCCCTTCTTAGTGGGCATACTGGATCAGTCCATGGGGTAGGGGGGTTATGAATTGCATAAGAGGTAGCCAGTTTTCTTTTCCAAAAAAAGTTATTTCATATCAAAATTAGTGAAACCTTAAAAAGAGATTTTCTTTGGAGAACATTGTTTGAAGACAGTGTTTTTCAGATAAATTCTGATACTCAGTCACTTTATAACAGAATTACAGTTTAACCTTCCAATCATACCCTTTCTTTTTTCTATTTTTTAGGTAGGTTCTCACTTTAGCCCAGTCTGACCTGGAATTAGTTAACTCAGGCTGGCCTCTACCTCCTGAGGGCTGGGATTAAAGGCCCACTGCTTTTTAAGAAGGGAGGTAGCACTCACACATGCTTTTAATCCCAGCACTCAGGAGGCAGAGGTAGGAGGATCCTTGTGAGTTCAAGGCCAGCCTGAGACTACAGAGTAAGTTTCAGGTCAGCCTAGGCTAGAGTGAGAACCTACCTCAAATAAAAAAAAAAAAAAAAAAGCTGTTAGGTTGCTGTTTGTATGGGAGATATTTTCACCAGTGTGCCATTGAACAGTTCTACATGGTAAGCTTTCTTCATTATTAGTAAGAACTTCACACATACTAGAAAGTTTGCCATTCATTTTTTTCTTTTTTCTTTTTCAAAAAGGCATAGGCAGACTGGCTAGACTACAATTTATGTCTTCCACCTAAAAAATACTAAAAATAAAGTTGACGTCTTTAAAGGCATGCAGCATAACTATCCCTATAGTGATTGTGAAGAAGCTGCTCAGAGTTCCAATGACATCATCACTGGGGATATCTTGCCACTCCTTAAAAAGAATAGCTGAACAAGTTACAACTGAAGTTGTAAAGAATGCATAATATATTGGAGTCACCATGGAAGGGTTGAATATATCCAGATCCAGATTTAGGACATTAATTTGTATGTCACATCTATTTTAAAGTTATAGCCCCCATTGGGCTAGGGAGATGGCTCAATGGTTTAAGGGTCTTGCTTGTAAAGTTACAGCCCCGCCCCCTTTTCTTTGAAAGAATTGGGATGATGTAACATGGGGACTGATTAGAAATGACCACAGTTAGCTTAGAAGATAAGAGTCATATGCTGGGATCACCTAGCTGCTGGCAGGATTTCCCCCGAGGGAAACTGAGGCCCTGGCCCAGGGCCTAGGGAAACTGGCCCCACTTGGTGTGGGTGACATGCATCTGTCTGTCCCCTGCCTTTTCCATTTAGGGGTTCACATTGTGATCAGGTTTTAGATCTTCCCTGCAGTAGTCAGTCATATGCTGTGTGGCCTGGGGCAGGCTCCTTACCCTGTAGGGACATCTTCAGTTTTCTGCCCTCTCCAATGGGGCTGGCATGATCTGGGGATGAGGTGGGGTGGGGTGAGTGGGAGGGAGAGGTGACCCAGGTCTGTCCCTTTGATGTGGGCCCTGATCGCCTGCAGCTCTTCTGTTGTGTGTCTCCTGTTGCTCTTGTAGAAATGGGAGTAGATGGATATTGACCACTATTCCTTCAGAACTTCAGGGAGATGGGATGGCTGAGAGCCCCAGATGCCATCAACCATAGCAGTTGGCACGCTGGGTTCATGGTTCTGTTGCGGTGTCAGGGTTGAAGGTTAGGCTGGCCAGGTGCTCTCCACAGTGGACCTGGTTGCCTTACACAGTGGACCTGGCCCTTTCATCTCCTGTAGTGTGGCTCTTTGCTATGTTCCCCCTAGTGCTGACTCTTGGAGGCACTTGCTGAGCAAGCTGACAAACACTGCCCACCTGGCCTGAGGTCCCTCTATGCCTGTCTTCTTAATGCTGGCTGAGGCCCATGTGACCTGAATGGTGTACCAGGCTCCAGAGATGAGCAGCTTGCTTGTATTTGTACCTCCATTGTACAGCAGCCTTTCACGAGCTAGGCATGGGGTGCATAGGATTTTTAGCTTTGTTCAGTTCTTGCTTCAAGAAGCTTGGGTGAGAGTCAAATGGAGGCCTCTAGGTGTGGCCTGGTCTGAACCTTCTCTGAGCACCTTTTCCTGCAAAATACACATAGTAGGCCATCTTGGTCACTGTGAATCTTGGTGGCTCCTCCTGGGTGACAAGGGTCCATATGCCAGAAATAAGGACTGAGAGAGCAGGAGCCCAAGTTTTTGGGAATATTGTGTGAGCTGGAGCTGAGTTCTGAGGGCCAGATGGGGAGGGGCTAAGAGTCTGTACCCTGGTGAGGGATCAGACAGTCCTGTTGTTAGACCTCACAGAGAAGGGCACTGGCTGGTACTTGCAGTAAGAATTGGGGGGGGGGGGGGGGCAGGCCAATGCATGAAGGTGGGTAGCCAGCAGGGGAACCTTGGTGCAGTGTGCTCTGGGCAAGCACACCCAGACCCCAGGTTCTTAACAGAGGTAGGGGGTTAAAGAGATAGTTCAGCAGTTAAGGTGCTTGCCTGCAAAGCCTAGTGATCTGAGTTCAGTTCACTAGCACCCACATCAAGACAGATACACACAACTGAATTTGTTTGAAGTGCCTGGAAGCCCTGGTGTGCCCATTTTCTCTTTCTGTCTCTCTCTCTGTCTGCTTGCAAATAAATAAATAATTAAAAAAGAGAGGTAGGGTGAGACACACGTGTGGACAAATAGTGGTTGTGGACCATGTGGGAGAAGGAGGAGGAGAGCAAGTCCCAGGCTCGATTCCACATGTGAGGGAAAACATGTCTCTTCCAGTTCATTTATTTTGTTTAACACAATGTTTCCAGTTGCATCTGTTTTCCGACAAATGCTATAATTTCATTCTTCACAGCTAAATAAAAGTTCATGGTGTATATGTACAGCATTTACTCTGTTGATGAACCTCTAGGCTGGTGCCATATCTTGCCTGTTTCAGTAAACATGGCTATGCGTGTGTCACCCAGTACGTCGACTTGGAGTCCATTGGATATATACTCAGGAGACTGAGCTGGGAGGCAGAGGTCCACAGGGAGGGTAATGGGATGCATGTGACGTGATGGCAGCATGAGTGACTGAGAGGAGAATGAATGGGACCAGCAGACAGGGAGGGCAGCGGGAAGGAAACAAGAACGAAGTATGACACTCTATATGCAGATGTCACGATGAAGCCCATTTCTTTGAGTGCTATGAAAAATAATAAAAATAAAAGCTATACAGAAAAACAAATGTTGAGAAAATTTTGTGGCTTTTGTTAGGTACTATTTATAATGACAAAAAAAATGAATTGAAAATAACCCAAGGCTGGAGAGATGGCTCAGTGGTTAAAGGCCTTGCTTGCAATACCTGACAGCCCAGGTTTGATTCCCCAGTACCCATGTAAAGCCAGATGCACAAAGTAGTGGTGCATGTGTCTGGAGTGTTATTTGCAGTGGAGGCCCTGGTGTGCTTATTCTTTCTCCCTCCCTCCCTTTCTCAAATATGTATGTATGAATGAATATATATAAATTTATATGAATGAATATATAAAAATATATAAGTAGTACCTAACAAAACCCACAAAATTTTCTCAACATTTGCATATATATGCAAAGTCGGGCATGGTGGCACATGCCTTTAATATACCAGCATTCAGGAGGCAGAGGTAGGAGGATCACCGTGTGTTTGAGGCCTCTCTGATACTACAGAGTAAGTTCCAGGTCAGCCTGGGCTAGAGTGAGACCCTACCTCAAAAAAAAAAAAAAAAAAAAAAAAGAAAGAAAAAAACAACTCAAGAAAGAGTCCAGGCTGAGAGGTATGCTGGTGAGCCAGGGGCCAGGATGGAAGAACTAGCGGTTGCAGCAGAGTTGGGAAGGCTGGAGCTGGAATGTGAGTGAGGCTTCCCTCGTGTGTAAGGATGGCTGGGCTGGGTGTAACAGGTTATAGCAAACCTAGGAGCCAGGCCAAGGTATTCTGACTGAGGTGAGAGGGTATGGGGAACTGGTCATGGTTGAGGTAAGCAGAGACATCTTGGTGCAATCCAGGCTAGAGCTCCATCACTGAAGGCCTGGCCCTGGGACTGGGGGAGAAGGTGGCTGTTTCAGATCCTGTAGAGCTCCAACCAAGTCCCCTTGGGAACTGGCCTTCCCTTCTAGGCAGAGTGGTGGTGGTGGTGGTGGGGATGGTTAAAGCTTGGGACTTATAAATCTTGCTCTGGAAAGTAGGCCATTCTGGCATAAGAAGCATCAACCCCACTCTCTGTCTTCAGTTGGCTGTAGTGAATGCTCCGGAAAAGATGTTTAGTGCCTGATAGAGTGACATTTGTTTTCTTTGTTTTCTTTACAGGAAGCGAGGGATAGAGGTCGTGCAGGTGAGTACAGATCACTTCTTCATGTTTCTGGGTGGTGGCTTCTGGCACCCCCTTTTCTGACTCCTTAAGAGTCGGTGGCAGGTCCCCCTTGAGGATCTGATGCAGTGTCTGCCCCAGGCTGGTCACAGAGTTGGACTGCTGGCTTCTTGGGCTTGGGGAGATACAGTGGCTTTGTGTCTGTGTGTGTGTGGGGGGGGGCCGATGAGGGAGTTCAGGAGTCCTTGGGGTCATGGCACTGGGTTGGGAGGGTGGGAAGGATGAAGTGACAGTAACTGCCCAGCTGTGTGTTGTGTCATTGTGTTCTCTCTCATGGCTCAGTCCTGAGTGGATTTGGGTCTGGTGCTCTTGGGCAGGTGAAGAAGTAAGTGTGGATGAATGAAGAAGGAAAGATGAATAGAGAGAATCAGAAGGCAGGAGGGAGAAGGAAGGATGAGTTCAGGGAGGGAGGAGGAAGAGATGAAGTCTAGATGGAGGGGGAAGGAAGGATGGAAAGAGGAAGAAGGAAAAAGGAATGAGAGAGGGAGGGAGAAGGAAGGAAGGATGGATGGAAGGAAGTAGAGAGATGTAAGGATGGAGGGAGAGAAGGAATGTTGGATGAATGGATGAATGAGTGAATGGAGGGAGAGGGAGGGACAGTGGATGGGATTTGACCTCTCCCTAGGCACAGGCTGGGCCTGTGGCCCTGAAGTGGATATCCAGGCTCTGATGGCAGTCACTTCAGGAAAACTGAAAGGTTTTATCTGTCTCTGCCGAGCCCTCTGGTGAACCTATGGCTATGTCTCAGCAGGATGGAAAAGGGGTATTTTCCTCCATGTAACAGAAATATAGACCTGCATTGAAGAGCAGGCACCAAAGTTGTGTCTGATACATCCTGTTGCCTTGCTGTCCCTGTCCAGCGTGAACCCACCTGTCCATCTGTTGGGGAGCACTCAGAGCCTACCTCTGTTAAATTTCAGGAGGCACCCCCTCATAAGAGACAGGAGAGGGCTTTCCCAAGGTGAGTGGCTCATACTTAGGGGCAGAGCCTCCTGTGCTCTGGGGCCATCCACATACCAGTCTGTGGGTGGAACGGGAGTCTGGAGCATTGCTGTGGTGTGTGCCAGGCAGAAGGGTTTCGTAGTTTTTCAAGATGTGTTTGCTGTTCATTTGGATGATAACTTGGGGGAGGAAGTAATGGCTGGGGACCAGATACTTTCCACTCTGGCATCTAAAAATAAAAGCCATGCCAGAGACTCCCTGCACCTCTTCCTGGCATCTAGGAGTGCTGCAGGAACTTTACAATTGAAGATGCTGAGAAGATGCAGGGAAGCCAAGTACTTGACTAGTTTTTCAAAATCATCTGGCTTCTGTGTGCCAGACCCCAGGCTGTGGGCCCCGGGAAGCCAGAGGTGGGCAAGGTGCCAGTCACTGGGGTTCAGTCATGAAGGAGTGAGAGGATGGGTGTGATCATGCTCTGGCCACCCCAGCACCTCCTGCTTTGGGCCCTGGTGATGTGGGAGGTAGTGTCTCCTTCGTATAAATAAGGAACCTGAGGCTCAGAGGGGAGATGGTGACAGAGTGAGTCTGTCTGTCTATCTGTCTGTGGTCTTCTTCCCATGTTAGTAGGTACTCTGTCTACTAGATGCTTCTTTGCCTGGCTTCTGACTACTATCTAACCACTTAGGACCCCAGCTGGTAGAACACTGGTGAGATTTGCATGTTTGCCTAGGTCATGGGAGTCATTTCTCTTCCTGCTTACCTAGTAACAGCAGTGACAATATCAGTGTCTGATCTTTCTAGGGACTGTGGTATACCAATAAGTCGCATTGCTCTAAAGGAACATTTGTGTGGAACCTTGCCCAGGCATGGGTGGGAGAATATTTAAGAATAAAACCTGCAGGTCCTCAGCTTCCTCAGGTGCCTGCCTATCCCTACAGGCTCTTTCCTGTTGCCTCATTGCTCCTCTCACGCCCCCACCTCCACCCCGAGGGCAGTGGACCTGGTAATGAGGAGCAAGGCTGCCTGGGATTAGGTTCCTGGCTGAGTGACCTAGCCCTCTGCACAGCGATCTATGCAGGATAATCGTTGTGAGGACCCAGTTCATTGGGAGAATGGTGGGCACTGGGCATGGCACACAGAAGCTGGTGGTCCACAGAGCCATGGACTCACTGTCCCTGGAAGACCTGAGCCTCAGCTTCAGAACTTCAGGACACAGCCCTCTGGTCATCAGGGAGAGTGGCCAGTCATCATCATCCTGGGCCTGGGAGGTAGTTCCAATTCTGTGCTGGTGCTGAAATGGAAAGAGGACCTGGTAGAACTGCCAGCTGATAGCACTGTGGAAATCACTTACTAGGCCTATTTTTGTTTTGTTTTTAAATTTTATTTTTTTGTAAGTGGTTGAAGCATTTGTATTTATTGAAACTAGAAAAATGGATAGTTTTAAAAATTTTTTAAATTTATTTATTTATTTGCAAGCAGAGATGAGAGAGAGAGAGAGAGAGAGAGAGAGAGAGAGAGAGAGAGAGAGAGAGAGAGAGAGGGAGAGGGAGAGAGAAATGAGAATATGCATGGGCATGCCAGGAATTTAAGATGCATGCGCTACTGTGCATCTGGCTTTTCATGGTTTTTATGGGCACTGGGGAATCAAACTTGGGTCTTTAGGCTTTGTAGGCAAGCTCCTTAACCACTGAGCAATCTTTCCAGCCTTAGATAGACTTGTTAAACTTAGTCTTATTGTTAGCAGTAGGTAATACTCATCTATAGATACATGAAAATAACTTTTTAAAAAATGTTTTTCATTGGGCTGGAGAAATGGCTCAGCGGTTAAGACGCTTGCCTCCAGTGCCTAAGGTCCCGGGTTCAATTCCCCAGTATCCACATATGCCAGATCCACAAGGTGGTGGCCCTGGTGCTCTCTCCCCCTCTCCCTCTCTATCTCTGTATTTCTCTGCTTAAAAAAATGAATAAATAAAATATTTTAAAAAATGTTTTTCATTGCCAGGCATGACTTGGGAGGCAGAGGTAGGAGGATTGCTGTGAGTTTCTTTCTTTCTTTCTTTCTTTCTTTCTTTCTTTCTTTCTTTCTTTCTTTCTTTCTTTCTTTCTTTCTTTCTTTCCTTTCTTTCCTTTCTTTCTTTCTTTCCTTTCTTTCTTTCTTTCTTTCTTTCTTTCTTTCTTTCTTTCTTTCTTTCTTTCTTTCTTTCTTTCTTTCTTTCTTTCTTTCTTTCTTTCTTTCTTTCCTTTCTTTCTTTCTTTCTTTCTTTCTTTCTTTCTTTCTTTCTTTCTTTCGAGAGAATGGTCACACCAGGGCCTCTGCAAACGAACTCCATAAGCTTGTGCCACTGGCTTTTTTGGGCGACTATGGAATTGAACCCAGGTTGGCAGGCTTTGCAAGCAAGCACCTTTAACCACTGAGCCATCTCTCCAGCCACTGAAATAATTTTTTTTGTTTGTTTTTTTGAGCTAGGGTCTCACACTAGCCTAGGCTGACCTGGAATTCACTATGCAGTCTCAGGGTGGCCTCAAACTCCCTCCAGAGTGCTGGGATCAAATGTATACGCTCCTGCACCCAGCTGTAGTAACTTTTAAAAAAGTTCCATTTGTCTCTTCAGAGTTGTAATTTCTGATCTTTTTGTACTTAGCATTTGTACAGTTTTGAGTATACTTCTGTAATCAGTAAAAGGCTTTCAAACATAAAATACTCTGGCAGGATGAACATCTCTGAGGGAAGAGGATTGGAAATTAGAGTCCGAGGAAAAGCGATAGGAGTCCAGCTGTCAACGTTGGTCTGATTATATAATTTTAAAATGGATGGTAGTGGATCCCAGACCACTGCAGTATTTAGATTCCATTGGATCCATTTAAAAGAGGAACCGTAACAGTTTTATTTTAAAATGTTAATATTTACAGTATGTTGGAAATTACATCCTCTCAAGTATTTAAACTTACGATGAGAAATTTTAGATGTCAGCTTTAAAATGTGCAAATAGTTTTTAGAAATTTATTTTGGGGTTTGGTTTGAAGACTGTTTACATCTCAGAGCCAGGTATCTCTTTGAAGAGGGACAGCAGCAGGCCTGGCTCTGGGGACATCAAGTGGCCTTGCTGGGGCCTGCTAAGGTTTGTTCGCTGTGGACTTGTCTGCATACTGACTAGCCTCCTCTGACTGGATCCTCTGGAAGCTGGGCTCCCTACTTGGGGCAGCTTGGGAAGGAGAGGCAGCCGAGCAGGTCCAGGGAGCTTAGGAGGAGCATGGGCCCTGCTTCATTCATGTCAGTGTCCAGAGGCCCAGGCTGGCCGACGAGGGGCTGTGTGCAAGGGGTGATGTGTGAACTGAGTGCCCTTTCATGGACACTTGAGTAGTCCAGGCTGCAGGTGCTGGACCCATCTCTTCAGTTTTCATTAAAATCTACAATAGGGTGCTAGAGGCCCAGGTGGGCAAGGACACAGGGCTGGGCATGAGGAGAGCCCTTAACCCACAAGTTTAGTCAGAAAGGCTCTCCAGAGGAGAATCCTAGCTGGTAGTGGGCCTTGTTCACTGGCAGGGCCTGCTTGAGAGGCAGGGTCCACGCTCACAGGGCCCTCAGGACTTGATTATTTTCCAGAGCCCATCAGCCTCTAACACAAGCAGATGCTAGAATGACCAAGTGCTGAGCACAGGGCAGAAAGTAATTGGGCCCAGGAGCTGGGCCTTGGGCTTCCCTGAAGTCTTAGCAGAAGGTGGTCTGAATCTTTCTTGTCTGATTGTGATCTGGAGGGAAGCTTTCCTGTCCAGGGTGACATGTCCCCTTCCCAGAACAGCCCTGGATTGGGTGGAGGAAGACCTGAGATGACGATCTGACTTTTGCCCTGGACTTCCTAGCAAAACACCTCTGCCCTGGCACAGTCCTGGGCCACCTTTGATGAGTATTAAATGCCTCAGAAAGAAGGCCTGGGCTTATGTTACAATGCAGCGAGCAAGCCCAAGTGTGAGAAATACAGTAGCCATTCTGGTCCTCCTTCCAAATTCCTGGAGAATTCCTAGGACATTACCTTATGGACATTATGAAACCCTGTCTTGGAGCAGTCACAGTTTCTCAGGCAGGCCAGGAAGTAAATAAGTTTCATCAGATTTGGGGGGGCGGCTCCTCAGAGCTGTTTGTTGTCTACTTTGAGATGCTGCTCTTTAAATATTTGTGTCCCTCCCCCACCCCTCAGGAGCCTTCAAGACAAGGCAAGTCTGAGAAAGAGGTAGCAGGCAGTGCACTCCTAAGAGAAGGCCGGGGCCCAGGGTTGATGTGGAAAGTGGTGTTGGGCTTTTGGAGGTGGGGGAGCCATGGTGAGCACTGCCTGGAGCTGATGCCCCTCGGGTAGGAGACAGGTGTGAGAAGGGGAGCAGACTGTCATGCGGAGGCTCTGTAGGGAAGGCATGACCTCAGTGTTGGTGGGAATGCTTCAGGGTGGCCTTGCGGCCCGGAGCACAGCTTTCACCCAAACTCAGAGGCTGGGAAAGGCATCTGCTGATGGTCTGATCAGGCTGCCCTTGGGGTGTGAGGGCATTGGCAAGAGACCAGCCTGGAGAGGATGGGAGAATCAGACCACTGGAGGGCTGGCTGAGCATTGGCAGGGCTGAGTCGGGTGACTGAAGCCATGGGAAGAGCAGCAGAACAAGGCTGGATTAGAAGGCAGAGATGCAGCTATGGCCTGGTGAAGTGAGATGATTCTGGCTATAGTTACCACATGGGAGTGGTGACAGATGACAGATGTGGTACCTGGATGGAATGAGGGATGGGTCCTCAGGTTTTGTTTGGGGCCCCGTGGCACCAGGTGCCAAAGGAGGAAGGCCAGGGAGGGAAAGATGGTGATGATGTTGGCCTGTTGAGATAGGTGAGTTGAATGCAGGCAACAAAGATGTGTGCTCAGTCATTGATGTCTTAATTTTGAGCCAGAGTGGTCACCAGGTCAACTTCTCTCCAGGGCTTTGATGCTGAGCTCTCGATTCAGCATAGACAATGGATTTGTTATTTAGGAAGTGTTTTTGTATGGCTCCCAGCTTTCTTTTTCTTTTCTTTTCTTTTTTCTTTTCTTTTCTTTTCTTTTCTTTTCTTTTCTTTTCTTTTCTTTTCTTTTCTTTTCTTTTCTTTTCTTTTCTTTTCTTTTCTTTTCTTTTTTCTTTTCTTTTTAAATTCTCACGTGGGGGAAGCTCAGACCACACCAGACGCAGATGAGAGGATTTATTTATTCATTTTATTTATTCATTTTCAAGCAGAGAGAGCACCAGAGCCACCACTGGCCTATGTGGGTACTTACTCTGGGGCCTTAGGAACTGGAGGCAAGTGCCTTAACCGCTGAGCCATCTCTCCAGCCCATTTTTTGGTTTTTCGAGGTAGGGTCTCACTCTAGCCTAGGCTGATCTGGAATTCACTATGTAGTCTCAGGGTGGCCTTGAACTCATGGTGATCCTCCTACCTGCCTCCCGAGTGCTGGGATTAAAGGTGTGCGCCACCACGCCTGGCGGCTCCCAGCTTTCTTAATAGGTGTATTGAAGGTATTAAGTGACCATCCCAGTTGTGTTCTCTTTGCCACCCACTCTGCAGACTCCTCAGTGGTTGGGCTTGGTGTCCTTGCTGGATTGTTTCCAAGTAAGGGGACACAAGAAGGCTTGGGTACCCGTGGGCTTTTCTCCTCTCCTCTCCTCTCCTCTCCTCTCCTCTCCTCTCCTC
>PVHP010024105.1:0-26711 GCA_004024765.1 Zapus hudsonius
GACATCACCTCTGCCACAGCACTGGAAACAGCAGCAGGAAGGTGTGCCAAATACTGGCAAGGGGAAGCTGGCTTATAACCCCAAAAGCCTGCCCCCAACAACACAGCTCTAACGAGGTTGTAATTCCCAAACTGCCATCAGCTGAGGATCGATCATTGAGAACACATTCATTTGTTTGTGGGGGACACCTGGATCAAACCATGACAGTCCGCCCCTGGCCCCCACAAACTAATAATCATACATAATATAAATACAATGCATTCAGCTCAACTCTTAAGTCCCCACAGGTTTCAACTGAGCCATAATACCAAAAATAAACCCGTAATGGCACAGAACATTCACACTGCAAAACATGAGGCACAGCAAAAACAGATTGACCAATACAAGATTTAAAACAAGCAGGGCACCATCAATCTCTAACTCTAAGTTCAATGATTCTAACCAATAACACAAGTCTCTTGGAGATTCGATTCTGCCCCTCCAGCTTGGCTACTCACAGTCTGGGAAAACTTCATCCAGTGCTGGCAGCTCGCCTTGGCACCCATCCATAGTCCTGGAATTCACTGGGTCTCCATTGCAACCCACAGTTCATCCTCATGGCTCCATTGGGCTCCATGCAGGCAACCTTGCACACCTGCTTCACATGCCGATGGCCATTTTTCAAAAACAAAACTGTGTTGCAAATCCAATGACCCTCTCTTCTTGCATTTGCCATACTCCACAGAACCAGGTGGGCTACCAACTTGTTAATCCAGGGGGGAACAGAGCATTCAGGCCCCTTACTTCAGAGTCCACATTCTTCCTTTTGTTGTAATGCAGACCAGCTGGCCCAATCTCAATGGTTGTAATTAATCTCTTAAACAATTGCAGGTGAACGGGCAGCAGTTTCGACCCAAAGATCTTTCTTTCTGTGCCATCTCCATCTGCTCACACCAGTCCATCTTTACGTCAAGCAACCCTGCACAGGTTCTCAGGACACAGGCAGGCAGAATGCAGCAAGCACACAAACTGCTTCTGGCACAGTCCTGACAAAGTTCTTTCTCCCCCTCATAAGCCAAACCTCACAGTCCATAGTTCTTACTTCCTTCAGGTCTTTTAATTCTGACCAGAATGGTTCATCAAGCTGTACTCACAGCACTGTGAGGCGTCTCTCAGGCTGAGATTTCAAATCCTTCCATATTCCTCCTATAGATCACTTCCAGAAGACCAAAGCCACAAGATGAGGGTTCCACCAGCAACAGATGACCCCACATTCTGGTACCAAAACTGTTGTAGTCAGCTTTCTAGTTGCTGCGCAGAAAGAACCCAGACAAAAGCAGCTTGTGGAGGAATGGGTTTAATAGGCTTACGGACTCGAGGGGAGACTCCATCCTGGCAGGAAAGATGATGGCATGAGCAGACGGGTGGACATCACATCTGCCACAACACTGGAAATAGCGGCAGGAAGGTGTGCCAAATACTGGCAAGGGAACGCTGGCTTATAACCCCCATAAGCCCACACCCAACAACACAGCTTCATTGAGGTTCTAATTCCCAAACTGCCATCAGCTGAGGATCGATCATTGAGAACACATTCATTTGTTTGTGGGGGACACCTGGGTCAAACCATGACAAGATCCACATTTATTCATTTTTCATTCCCTCAGCCAGTCATCCAATGAGTACTTACTTATTCAGCACCATCTTGGCACTGGGGTTGCAGAATTAGAGGTGTGAAACAACATCCCTGCCACCAGGCATGTACAAGTTGCTGATTCCTTGTGCTATCCATGACCTTGACCTTGTGGTCCAGGAAGGCCATGTCTCTGCAATGCTAGGCTGCAGGATGGAGGAGGTAATGAATAAGAAGTTGAAGAAAATGTACGTCATCTTTTCATGAAGGTTCTTAGGAGCCAGGGGTGCTGTACACCTGTCATCCAAGCTTGGGAGGCTGAGACAGGAGATTGGTGAGTTTTTGTTTTTTTTAAAGCCCAAATCTAAAACCAAACCAAACCAAAACCCGAAAAACAAAACGGAGGTCCTTGGAAGTTGCATGACCACATTCCATGCAGAGAGTTGTTGCAGGGGCCTCAGGAAGCCTGCAGTGGTCATCTCTGGTGGCCACTACACTCCAGGTGAAATTCTACTGCTAAGAAGAGGAAGTGAATAAGAGGGATGGAGGGAAAATAACAGTTTTTATTTTTTAACAAATAGACATACAAAGCAACACATTTCACTGAGTTTAATATTTTCAAAATATTCTAATATCTGACCAATATAAATAATTTCATACTCTTTTTTGTTCCACCTTTGACCTTGAAATCATTTTGCTGCTTACATTCTGTCATTCATTCTGTTCCCTTGTGTATTAGTCACCTCATTGCTGAACAAAATACTTGGCAATAATCAGCTTAAGAGAGGAAAGGCAGATTTTTGCTTACAGGTCCAGGTGTAGTTCAGCATGGCAGGAGCAGGAAGCTGGTCCACATCATCACACCAGCAAAGAGGAAGCAGAGAGCAATGCATGATGGTGCTCAGCCTGCTCTCCCCTTCTTATACCATCCAGAACCCCCAGTTCATGGAATGTAGCCACCACAATTAGGGTGGGTTTTCCTACCTAAATTAATCTAATTTGGAAAACCCCTAACTGACAAGCCAGGAGATTTGTTTCCATGGTAACTGTATTTCTGTCAAATTGACAATCAGAGATTAACCATTATACCTCTAATTGTATCTGAACTAGCCATAAGGAGAGCTTGCAAGAAATGCAGCCTCTGCTTTCCAAATGTATCAGAGCAGAAACCCAGAAGGTGCTGAGACATTCATGCTAAAGTGGACCTGTAACACACCCGCCAAGGCTCAGGGAACACTGCAGGAGAGGGGGCAATGTTGTAGGAGCCGCAGGGTGGGAAGGAGTATCCAGAGGCACTGCCCCCCTCACACAATGACTGACTGCTGCTCTCACTACTCATAACCCACAACCCCACAGTGAATACCAGTAACCCCACTGAGGAGGGCCCTCAGTGGAATGGGGGCTTGGAGGAGGGGAATGGTATCAACACATGATTTGTCTATACAAAGTTTCTACTTAATAAAAAAAAAGAAATGCATCCTATTGTCCAGACTCAGATTATGACCCTGTACATTGGAGAGGGAGGTGTGCTACTCTGTAACTCTTTCTGGTGAGGATTTCCCTTAGCTCCCAGTAAAAAAAACTACCGAGGAGAGACACTACACCCCAGTGGGTTCTTGGGCCAAGCTTTGAAGCTTGTAAGCCCCTATTAGACTTTCTGAGATGGGGCAGTTTCTAACAGTTATATTCAGACAAATCAATTAATT
The DNA here is from genome assembly GCA_004024765.1 of Zapus hudsonius. Taxonomy (NCBI): domain Eukaryota; kingdom Metazoa; phylum Chordata; class Mammalia; order Rodentia; family Dipodidae; genus Zapus; species Zapus hudsonius. The sequence continues at coordinate 3,319 of PVHP010024105.1, forward strand.
GGTTAATTGACAGAGGAGAGCCATAAAAAACAAACAGCATAGACTTACTGGATTTTGAGTGGATTTAATTTCAAGATTGTCCTCTATTACCTGAGAATGTCTGTGTGTTATATTAGATTTCTCTTAAATTTGCCTGATTTTTAAATAGGTTTGGGGAGATACAATTCAAATAGCAAGCAACTGACCAGCTTCCATTATAATTCAAAGATTTTATATATTGACAAGGTTGCACAATCAATAGTATAGTAGACTTAGAACAGTTTCTTCACCATCTAACACCATCCTGGAGGCACTGCAGTCCCTCGGCATTTCCCCTCAACCCTGGGCAAGCACTAGCGGACTTCCTGTCAATACAGTTTTGCTTTGCCTGAACATCTTGTGTTAATGGAATTGTAGCATGTGGGGCCTTTCCAGTCTGGTATCTTTCACTTAGCCTAATGTTTTCAAGGCTCATTAAAACTGTTTGTTCTTTTTGTAAGAAAAATTAACAAACAAATTTCCCCAGGTTTGATAGAGACTTCAAAACAGATTTGAGAGAGAGAGAGAGAGAGAGAGAGAGAGAGAGAGAGAATGGACACATCACACATCAGGGTGGTTCACTGCTGCTTTGCCAGGCCAGCTGGCTGGCAAGTTTCTAGGAGGTTCTCATGTCTCCACCTGACTTCTTGCTGTAGGCACATGGTATTACAGCAGCCAGCTTTTCCATGGGTGCTGAGTACCTGAATTCAGGTGCTCATGCTTGCAGGGTAAGTGCTTGGAGCCATCTCTCTAGACCCAAACTGTAAAGTTTTAATAGAGCAGTCCCAGAAGAGGAACCCAAGGAAATCATTACAGAACTGGACAGAACTTCAGCATTCTCTCTGGCCTTGCTGTCCAGGAGAGAAGATGATGTGTACAGGGCCCTTCCACGTCGAGGATGAGGACCCAAGTTGTCCTAGCTTCTAACCTGTGATATCAAATACCAGGACCTCACAGCTATGCATCCAGTTAACTGTGGAAACAATGGGGAACACACGGGCCAATTCATCTTAGTCTTGGCTTGAATCTTAGAAAATCATTTGGAGTGTAGCACCCCAAGGTGGATCTGGAGCTACTCTTGGAGAGCTGTTTTAAAGGACTGAGTCAGTTTCTGTAATATAACCAGCACCTCAGATTATCCACTGTGACAGAGAAAATTTATTTTGGCTCACAGTTTTGGAGGTTTCAGCCCATGATCAACTGGCTCTATTGCTTTGAGCACATCATGGTGGGGCACATAGCAGAATAAAACCACTCATATCATGGCAACAGACAGGAAGAAGAGTTCAAAGTGCCACATTCTCCTTTGAGGGCAAACATCTAGTGACCTGAAGGCCTCCCACTAGGCCCTTTCTCCTCAGGGCTCTACCACCTTCCAACAGCAACATTCTGTTAGAGCCTTTATCACATGGGTCTTGGGGGCAACACTTAAGACCCAAACTATAACAAAATGAGTGAAATGCTTGTCTGATATTCTGGACCTCTCTCCACTCCACTTTCAGCCTCTTATGTGGTTTCATATAGCCAACATTGGCCTTGAACTTCATATGTAGCTGAAAATGACCTTGAACTGATCCTCCTGGGTGTTATATATAGGTTTTACCATTTTGTCCACTTTAGGCCATATAGATACCAAACCCAAAGCTTCCCTGCATGTTAGGTAAGCACTCTACCAACTGAGCTGCATCCCTAGCCCCCTCAGCCTCCTGTCTTCATCACCAGGAAGGATGTACTTAAAATTCAGAAATCCAGTACTTTGTAACTGGAAGAAACATCTCACTACTTATTCCAGCAGGGCCCATGGAGGGAAAACAGATGGCAGGCATGCCTGGGGAGGCTCCTCTGGCATGGACCCCATCTGTGTGGGGTTCTCTGTCCCAGGATGCTAGCTGCTTCTCCACTGGAACTCTGACAACATCAAAAACAGAATCTGTGACCTCCCTGTCTTTGTACTTTCCTGTTGGCTTTGCATTGTCAGGCACAAGCGTGTGATCAGCAGAACGTGAGGTGTGGAGAGCGAGGGAAGGCCCGCTCCCCTGTGGTCTCTGTGCCAGCGGGTTGCCATGCTCTCACCTATTTTGGGATTCTTCTAAAATAGGAACACTTGGATACAGGGTGGTCAAAAACAACAGGTGTCAACGACAGTTCTAAATATAGTGTTCTTAAGTGAGCAAAAACAAAGCTTTGTCCCATCAAACAATACCAGTGTAGGGCAGTGAGGCTGGGAGGCAGCATCAGAGGAAAGACAAGAGATTTAAAAAGATGGGGACCTTCCTCGGGGCATTTCCCATTTGGCTGTTCTCAGAGGACAGGAAGATTTGGGTGGGGGACTGGGATCCAGTGGAGGATGGTGTGTTTCTAGCAGCCAGGGACACCCCATCACCCCCACGAGCAAACAGGGAGCTTGAGAAGGTGGGGAAGGCTACAGGCCTGGAAGCCTTCAAGTGAGCCATTGATAGAGGATCAGATTCCAGCAGGCACCCTCAAGATGGTAACTAAGCTTGTCTGTCACTAGCTTGTGGCCACTAGCTATGTGTGGCATGTGATCACACATTATAATGATAATCTCAAACCAGGTGTGGTGGCATAGGCCTGTAATCCCGGTATCTGGGAGGCAAAAGCAGGATGATCAGCAATTCAGGGTCATCCTCAGCTACCAGTGCATTTAAAGCCAGCCTGCTGGGCTATGAGACTGTCTCAAAAAGCCAAAAAAACAAAACAAAACAAACAAACAAACAAAAAAAACGGAAAAAGAGACAAACTTTTTCAAGATATTGGACTCAGTAAAATTTTGTTATATTCTATTTATTTTTCCTTTTTTTTTTTTTGTCTCCCTCTAGCCCAGGCTGACCTGAAACTCACTCTGTAGTCCCACAGCCATCCTCCTACCTCTGCCTGCCGAGTGTTGGGAATAAAGGTGTGCACCACCATGCTGGATTATTTTCCACTTTACTGGGCCTATTGAAGAATTAAAAATTACATGTATGGCTTACACTGTATTTCTATTGGGATGTGTATTAGTTACTTTTCTCAATGCTGTTGCAAATACCTGACAAAAACAGCTTAGCTGATTTATTTCAGTTTACATTTCAAAGGGATACAGTCCATGATGACAGGGAAGGTTTGGTAGCAGGAGTAGGAGGCAGTGGTCACATTATATCCATAGTCAGGAGGCAGAGAGATGAATGCCTGAATGCCAGTGTTTAGCTCATTTTTTCCCTTAATTTTTTTTTTTACTTATTTATTTAAGAGAGAGAAAGAAAAAGATAGAGGAAATGGGCCCACCAGGACATCTTGCCATAGCAAATGAACTCCAGATGCATGCACCACTTTGTACATCTGACTTTATGTGGGTACTGGGGGAACTGAACCCTGGCTTTCCAAGCAAGTGCCTTCAACTATTGAGCTATCTCTCAAGTCCCCCTTTTTCCTTTTTATTTAGTGTAGGGCCTCAGTCTATGGAGTGCTGTGCAGTTAGGGTGGGTCTTCCCACCTCACTTAACTTACTCTAGAAACCCCTGACAGAAGGCCAGAAGTGTGCATCCTGGGTGACTCTATGGCCTGTCAAGATGCCAGTGGAGATTCACCATCCCAGTTTGTTACACGTTCTCTTCTGGCTTTGTGATATTGCATTCTTGAGGAACATCCCCAGCCTTGAACTTTCTGGCGTCTTTCTTCCAGCTGTCCATATTGGTACCAAGGGACCCAACAAAAAACATTTTTCCTCTTCTCAAGTTCAGAAGCATCTATGAAGAAGCAATACTTCAAGTGCTGAGTTGGACAAAAGTGAGGTTTCAGGTACCTGACCAAGTAGGCTTGGTAATACAGCCTCTGGAAGGGACAGTCTGTCTTTAAAATTTTTTTTCTTTTAAAATATTTATTTGAGAGTCAGAAAGAGGCAAAGAGAAAAAGAGGGGGTGGGGAGGGAGGGAGAGAGAGAAAGAGAGAGAGAGAGAGAGAGAGAGAGAGAGAGAGAGAGAGAGAGAGAGAGAGAGAGCACTCTAGGACCTCCCCTGCCACTGCAAATGAGCACCAGACTCATGGGCCACTTTGTGCATCTGGTTTTACATGGGTACTGGGGAATCAAAACTGGGCCGTCAGGCTTTACATGCAAGGGTCTATAATTGCTGAGACATATTTCCAGCTCTATCTGGGACAGTCTTTCTTACCTAGCAAAGATGGACAGCTATGGGCCTCACCCCAGGTGCAGGTCTGGTCAGAAGGTGGCTGTTGTCCAGGAGTGTGGAGGGGCAGGCCAGGCTTTTTTCCCAAAACTTGCCATTTTCGACCATTATCTGGCTGCAGCAGAGAGGCACGGTCAGGAGTGCTTCCTCAGAGCAAACGGGGCAGGCAGTATGCAGGAGCAGAGAAAGCCAGGTCTGTCCAGTCTTGAGCCTTCAGGAGGCCCAGCATCTGGCACGGAGAGGCACAGAGCCTGGGTGATGTCACTCAGCTTGACTAAACTTGGTCTTATCACCAGTGGGTGCTGGTAATAGTGACACAGGCAGGAAATGACAGTGTGATGAAAAGACACATCACTTTGCTGAGTGTGGGTGACATACCCAGCACAGACCAACAACTGTTTGGTCCTCTTCTCTGGCACTCAGGATGTATTGTGTATCCCATAGCAAGCTGCAGGGCCAGGCTGGAGCTCTCCAGTCTCACTAGCTGCCCTTGCATTGGAGTCATAGACTTGTGAGATTTCAGAGCCGGTAGGAACCCAGATCCAGGGCATCTTACTGCAGGTTAGGTTCTGTGAGCGGAGAAGGGAGGCAACAGAAGGAGGGCCTGGACGAGGTTGTGTGTGACATGCAGGACTTTTCCCTCTCTCCACCCTGTCACCACCACTTCTGAGACTCAGTCATTCAGAAGGCAATGGGTCTGATAGAAACCAGGAGCCCACTCCCATCCTGGTGGTGGCCGGGGACTTGTTCCCAGGCGTCCAGCAGCCTCACTGCCTGGAAGCATCTCCTGCCAGTCCAGGACTGGCTGCTCTTAGCAGCTTAGTTTTCCTCCTGTTTTCCATCACTGTGACTACTTCCGGTTACTGTGACGTTGTGCCTGACCAACATCTGGAAAGAGTGCTGTCTTTACGCCCCTCCACACATAAGCTCTTCTCTGGCGCTCTTTTCACAGCCCCAATATCATTTGCTCTCGATACATCTGCTTTCTGAAGACTGACAGAGATTGATGAGAAGAGGTGAGGAGTTTCTTCTAGAAGGGAAATGGGCAGACAAGGTGGAGCTGGCCCACAGCCCATTCTCACAGCTCCAATGGGAGCAGCATCACAGCCCATGGCAGAGCTCGGGCTTTTTAGCTCAGCATTGCCTCCCTGAGCTGGGCTCTTCCAGGCTGCCTCCAGGATTCACTCGCGGGCCATGTCTCAAAAGGACGGCCCTGGGGCTTTGTGCCATGGTGTTGCAGGGATGGCCACCCAGTAGGTGGGGGTGGGTGTCACACATGCTGCAGCGTAAAGGAAGGAGACCATGCTTCTGAACCTCTGGCTGGCCATCTATGAGCCTCTGACCTCTGAAATCTTACATGTTATGAACTTTCAAATGCCTCTTTTTTAAAAAATAAAAAGATATTTTATTATTTGCAGCAAACACAAGAGAGAGGGAGAGAGAGAGAGAGAGCGAGAGAGAGAGAGAGAGAGAGAGAGAGAGAGAGAGAGAGAGAGAGAGAGAGAGAGAATGGGTGCACTAGGGCCTCTAACCATTGCAAAGAAACTCCAGATGCGTGCACCACTTTGTGAATCTGGCTTTCTGTGGGTACTGGGGACTGGAACCCAGGGTGTTAGGCTTTGCAGGCAAGCACCTTAATTGCTGAGCCATCTCTCCAGCCCTCTTTTTTTTGAGTCGAGGTCTCATTATGTATCCCAGGCTGTCCTGAAACTTAAAATCCTCTCATCTCTGCTTCCTGAGTGCTGGGATTTCTGGAATGACCCAAGAGCTTTTCATCAAGAAAACTTCTGATCCAGTCACTCTAGGTCTGCCCTCTACAGTGATCAATGCAAGTGACAAGTCAGAGCCTCTCCTTGGCATATACTTCTGAAATTCACTATGCAAATGAAGTCCCTGCTAGAAGCAGGTGATTGAGCATTGAAACCTTTCCCCCCCCACAACCCTGGTTGGCTGTTGGCTCTCATTTATTCCAGGCCCTAAATTTCAGCCTAGTTTTCAATGTCTGTGTTTACTTTAGGCAGCAAGCCTGGATTTTATCAAAATGGCAGTATTTTAGAATTCGGTTCTAGGGTGAATATCTAGAGTTGAAACTTAAGCCCCTAACCTGAACTCTATGAGTAGAGGTTGGCATTAAAGCTGTTGTCTCTGAGGGCCGATTTCCTACAGTAGCTGTCCCTTATCTGCCACCCCTCCCCCACAGGACAATACAGTACAATATGCATGCTATATTCATTTTTACATATACAACTCAAATGCAGTTTATTTTGTCAATTAGTAAGATATTAACAATAGCTAATACTCAAATAGAGCCAATTATAACAATCTATATAAGAATTATATAACGATCTATATAGCAATTATAACAACCTACTATAATAAAAATTATGTGAATATGGACACAGAGAGCCATGTCACACATCCGATTGTCCTGTGGTCACCCATGTGTTGTAGTCAGCTTCTCCTTGCAGCGACAAACATCCAACCAGAAGCAGCTTGTGGCGGAAAGGGTTTATTTTGGCTTACAGACTCAAGGCAAAGTTCCATGATGGCAGGGGAAATAATGGCATGAGCAGAGGCTGGACATCACTTCCTGGCCAACATCAGGTGGACAACAGCAGCAGGAGAGTGTGCCAAACACAGATAAGAGGAAGCTGGCTATAACCCCCATAAGTCCACCCCCAACAACACACCTCCAACATAGTTCCAATTCCAAAATTGCCATCAGCTGGGGATCGAGGATTCAGAACATGTAAGTTTATGGGGGACCCCTGGATCAACCCACCACACTAGTTCTGGTGAAGACGTGAGATGATACCGAAAGGCCTTACTTACCAGCCTCTCTTTGGCATGTCTGAATTGCCTGCATCCCTGCTCTTGTGCTCTGGGCTCTTAGTAAGTAAAATAAGTGTCACTCCAACACATGCACTGACTGGATCTCCTACCTGGATCTGTGCTCACCCACTCACTGACCCTCCACTAAAGTGGGGAGTCACAAAGGGAGGACTCTTAGCAGGGGCACAAGATTTCCTCACACTACTCAGAATGAGATTTAGAATTTAGGGATTGTGGCTGGATGTGGTGGTGCACACCTGTAATCCCAGCACTTGGAAGGTGGGGGCAAGAGGATCAGGAGTTCAAGGTCATCCTCAACTACATATGAAGTTCAAGTCCAGCCTGGGCCACATGAGACCCTGTCTTCAAATTGGGCTTGGGGAGATGGTTCAGCGGGTAAGAGCGAATGCTGCCCAAGCATGAAGACCTGAATTTGGTCCCCAGCACCCACATAAAAAGCCAAGTGTGGCTGTACATGCCTGTATCCCCAGCACCGAGTGATGCCAAGACAGGGTCAGTTTAGATTCTCTCTTGGGAAAACAAGGTAGATGAGTGATAGAGAAGAAACCTCCACACACACCCTCCTCTGACCTCTGCACGTGTGCTCACAGGGTGCACACATCTTCACACATGTGCGTGCACACACACACACCACAAATTTTCTGGAATTTTCTACTGTATATATTGAGTCTGTGGTTGACTTTGGGTAAAAAGCCACAGGGGAAATCCACCGCTCAGAGGGGCTGCTGCTTTAAGCGGTGCTTTCTCCAAATGCAGTCAAGAGGCCAGTAGTAGCCTGACATGGTGGTGCATGTCTTTAATCCCAGCACTCTGGAGGCAGAGATTGGAGGATTGCTGTGAGTTCAATGCCAGCCTGGCACTATAAGGTAAGTGCCAGGTCGGCCTGTGTTAGAATGAGACACTCCCTAAAAAATAATAATAACTAAAAAGGAGGCTTTTAGCTCTGATTCAGTCCAAGAGAACGTCATGGGGTCACTGAGGGCATACCACTGTGTTGACAGGAGAGTGTTTATGAGCATTCACTAACCAGCTTGTGATGAAGTGATGGGGGATCTAGTGGGGCCAAATGTAATGCATGTGGGTGCTGGGGCTCCTTCCCCCACTCCTGGCACTGTGCATACTTTCTGCACATTTTCTGAAGCCAAGACTGACCAGTTTCCTGGCAAAAGGGTGGAATTTGTTTTGCTCCCACAGTCCCTGTTCCCACAGCACTTGAATTGGGCTGAGTTTTTGCCTCCAGTGCACCAGTCCCCATCCTGAGCTCAGTCTGTGTCCCCAACATTGCTCCTTAGTCTGGGACTAGGCAGCTGACTCCTTGCCTGCCACTTCTTGAAGCTGCTCTGTGCCTTTAGCTGGGGTCTTGCTCCAGTCTGCATGGCTGCCAATTCCCCCTGGCCATCTTCCTGTTGACCCTGCAACCAGCCAGAGCAAAGTAGACTCATCCCCACTCCACTTGCAACCTGAACAGAAGGGCATGTCCAGCTAGAAACCCAAAATTGAACTCCTTCCTCACCACCCGCCTCCAATAATGTCATTTTCACATCTCTTAGATCTGTTAGGCTCTCTCCTTCTCACTGTGACAGCCTTCGTTTAACCCAACACACCTTGCGTAGCACTTCCCTTCTCGTTGCTAGGAAAAAAGGAAAAAATACCCGACCAGAAGCAGCTTATGGGAGGACAGGGTTTATTTCTGGCTCTCAGTTTCCAGGGAGTTTCATCATCAACAGGCTCACATCTTCATACATCATCATCAGTAACAGCAGAGAGAGAGAGAGAGAAAGAGAGAGAGAGAGATATATATATAGAGAGAGCAAGAGCCTCTGAACATCCAGTGGGCTGGGTTAATCAACCTCAAGGACAACACCTTGCAGTGACACACCTTCCCCAGCAGGACTCCACTTCCCAAAGGCTCCACTAGCTGTGACTGAGAGGCAAGCTTAATTGCAAACACTTGAGGCTCTGGGGGACATTTGATGTTCAAGCCAGCACACTTTCCTTGTCTCACCATGGAAGCCTTAGACCCAGCACAGGACCCATCAAATGACTGCTTGTGATTTGGGGAACCCATGAATATGAGTGAGTGAGTCCATGGGGCTTCCATGATGGCCTGGCTCTTGCTTACCTCTCCTTTCCTCTGACTTCTTTACCTGACAACATCCTGCACTCTCTGTACCTCTTGGGATTGTCCACATCCTCAGAAGTCTCTCTCTTGTCTTAATGGATGCCTTTTCTGCATCCTTTTTCCTAGAACATTTCCAGAGAGCCCATATCCCGTGGCACTAGTCTTACCTGCTGGCATATAGATTGTTATTGTTCAACAAAGTACCAGGGAGCCTCTCTGGGTTTATCAGTCACCACATTCCCAGCACCGGACACCTAATTAGAGCTCCTTAAACATCTGTTGGCCAGTGAAGGTTTAGGAAGCCTGATTCTGTGTCCAGTCTCCATCTCCTAACCCCATCCATCTGGATTCTGTAGCGATCACTCTGAGGTGGTCACTGGATCCTGGACCTCTGGACCAGTTCCACAGGGCAGGCTGTCATTAGGTGCTGGCATCACCCATCCTTTTCTTCACCACGCTAGGCCACTTGGGAGAGTCCTGATTGGATACTAAGATCTGGTTTGCTGTCCTTGGATCTCCCATTGTCTATGCAGTACTGAGTTCTGACTGGATCTTCCATGAGGTCCTTTGTTGATCCACTCACTGACCAGTGAGCTCTCCTGGGGCAGAGGTGACATTCATCTCACCTCTGACCCTTCCACATTCCCAGGGCATCCAGATAAGATCTCTGTGTGCCAAGTGGGTTCCTGGGAAAGGGGATCAAAGGGGAGCAGGTTCTGCCAAGTTGTTCTGTGGGAGGAGGGGGGGAAAGAGAAGGCTCTGGTCATTGGGTCAGCTGGAGGGAAGCCCAGAAGGTAGATGAAGGAGGGAAAGGAAAGAGAGGCGTGGGGTGAAGGAGGAGGAGATGTGCAGGCTGTGCTGGGGTAGCCGGGACAAACCCACAGGGGGAGCAGGGCCAGAGCCTCAGTGAGTCCTTGGTGGACAGAGCTCAGCCTCCTGAGAGGCATGCCCCTGTGCTGGCCATGGGGTCAAGGGAGAGGAATGGACGCTTTAGTGCTTTCCCATGGGTGTGTCTGTCACCTTTTTGTCAATGTGAGACTCATGATAGCGTGCTCTACGTGCCCTCCAGAAAGGACATGGGCCGTCATTCTTACCACCGCCACCCACGAGTCCTTTCCACAGCTGGCATCTAGGGCTGCACAGCTTTCTTACAGGAACCTTTACTATTTCATTTTGGCTATCTGGATGCCATGACCTGTACTTTATCTTTAAGAAGCAAAAGCTCAGAGAGGTGAACAGGCTAGCTCAAGGTCACATGGCCCTCCTTGGGTTAGGCTGGCCCAAGGTGGATTGGGACACCTGCTTTGGGATTTTTCTAGACAGTGTCAGTGGGCACAGCCTGGGTCTCCAAGTGCATGTGAATCTGTGTGTGCGTCACAGTTCACTACGTGCGTGTGCCAATGACATCTGTTCCCTGTGTGTCAGGGGTGCACAGCACTTTGTGGGGGGCCTTTATAGGTGTGCACATGTGGAACTGTGCTGGGAGTGTCCTGAGGTCAAGTGTGTCACATGTGGCTGGGGTGTATGCACAGGGGCACTCCGCCTCTTCTCAGATGTCTTGGCTGAGGCTTTGACGACTGAAACCCAGCTGTGCTCTGGCCGGGGAAACATCCGCTGTGGAAACCTAGGAGAAGCTGACAGTCCCTGAAGACGGGTTACACATGCTGCCTGCAAGCACGCCTGGCCGGCTGCCTAATTCCCTGCAAATGCTCTCTAAATCTGTTTCTAATTTGGACTTCGCCTCCCCGACCCTCACCCATTTCTTCCCACTCTCCCAACTTGCCCCAAACCGGTCAAATATGCTGAATAATGGCTACAAAGGGGGTGGGGGAGAGAAGGCTACAGGTTGCCTGTGGGCCATCCGAGGGTGTAATAATGCCACATTTTAGTTTACGCAGGGAAAGATACAGGCATCAAAAGTAATCAATAATTTGGGCAATCCTCATAGCGTAGCCAACAGTAACTTCTGAAGGTCACGGCACTTCAGGAAAGACATCAGTGAATGTCATCCTTTCTGCTCCACTTTGTTTGAGAAAACCCATGTGCGGATCTGTACAGATGCCAATGACTGCAGTTTCTTTCATCCAGGGGACTTGTATTTGGAGACTTGCAGCGTCAGCAAGTTGTCTGAGGATTGCCCAGATGTTCTGGGTGTAAAGATTCGACAACAAAATATGCCTTCCATATATTTTGTAGTTCTGTGACACGCTCTCCGCCAGGAAGCCCCAACTCCATGGGAAAGTATATACAAAGCAAAGCTGTCCACAGGCACTGACAGCCGCTCCCACAAGTTCATTTACATCTGCAGAAAGGTGGGAGGGGTGCTGGAGACTTTGGCTGGAACTGTTCATGGTGGGGGTTGGGTTGTACTTGGAGATCCAGTTGTTTCGAGGGTTAATGTAGAATGCATACATTCTGTGAAGCCAGGGGACTTGAGCTACTACCTCTATGGGACAAGGAGCCGAGAGGCCCAGAAGCCTTGGGGTGACTCTCACCTGTGCTTGGTGGCCAGGTAACCCTGGGACAGAAGAGCGTCTTGGATCCGACCTTGGAGGACTCTGGGAGCACTGTCCTCCTCCCTCCTCCTGCGTTCTGAGCTCTGCAGTTGGAGTGTGCTGCAGGGGCCTGGCGTGCAGCCCACCCCTCAGCTGGCTTGGCAACTGCAGGAAGATGGGGTTTACAACCCTGGGGGCCGCCAGGGAAGCTGAGAGGCTGTCAAGACGCAAAGCCACACGCTTCTCCATCTGGCTGCCAAGGAAGCAGGGGAAGAAGTTGTGCTGAGCTCAACGACACCCTGAGGACTTGGCTCTCTTTCCCTACCACATGGCAGACAGGCCACCAGGAAGCCTTGGGAAGAAAGAAGCAGAGGGCCCACCCTTCTGTGGGCCTGAGACTGGCTCCAATTTCATCCTTCCCTTCCTGTCTTTCTCAGTTTTAACTGTTGCTATTGACTTAGCTGTGTGCACTATTAAGGACCCTACAGATGTCCAAAACCACATTTAGCCCCCACAGCACACCTGCAGGTATCCAGGTATCAGTGGCCGAGGAGGCTAGCTGTCCAAGACAGGCATGTTCTCTTGTTAGAGTCACATGCCTGCCGAATTCGGCTACTCCTCCTGCATGGTTTCCAAACCCTGCAGTGACTTCCAGCCCTAGGCCTGGGTTCTGATCCAGGGGCTGTGAGCAGCAGACAGAGTAAAGGCCTTGAATAACTCCCAGGAGGCGTTCTCTGAGCTTTGTCCCCTTCTGCCCAGATAAAAAAAGACGACTCTCATCATGGTCTTGGAAACCACAGATTTCAAATGACAAAGCATCTGTCACTTGTGCCCTGGCTTTCTGAATGTCCCTATGGAGAATGCCTATGACTCCCTAGTCCTGAGCAAGAGTGAAGTGTCTTCTTTGCTCCAAGTCATGGTGCTGTTTAGTGTTTGTTATGCAGTGAAGGCTGGGAAGATGGCTCAGTGGTTCAAGGTGCCTGCTTGCAAAGTCTGCCAAGAACCAATAAAGCCAGATATGCAAAGTGGGCCATGTTATAGCAGTGAAGTAACCCAAGTAATTTATCAGGACTATTTATATCCCTTACACAGATGAGGACACTGAGATTCAGAGAGGAACTCAGTTGTCAGGGTGGCAAGTTCAGTAAAGAGCAATGCCTCAGCGCTCCCTTGTACGCAGTGCTCCCATAGTCAGAGCTGTGCTCTCTCCTCTCATCAGCACGCTGTCTGCCGTTCCACAGAACATACCAGAACCACCCCAGCACCCCCACCACTCCAGTCATTCAATAGGCTCGGGAAATGCCAGCTTGAGGCCACCAGGTTTCTATGCTCAGCTCTTTTCAGGATCTAAGCATGCCACCCTGGTGATGGCTGAGTGACTGCTGAGAACCTGCAGAGGCCCCAGGGGGTTCCCCAAAATGTCAGAACTCAGGCGCCTTCCTGACGAGGCCAGTGTGCTGTAGCAAGCTTTGGGAGAGGCTAAACTCTACCGTGCTGCCTGCATACCCTCACACTCCTCCGAAACTTGCACTGAAATGACCCTCTCCCGGTATCCCAGAACATGACCTCATTTCTAAATTGCAGATTTAACTAAGTTAAGACGAGGTTCTAATTCAAAGCAACTGCTGTCTTTAGAGAGAGACAGGCTCGGAGGAACGACGGGGTGCTATGTGAAGAGTCCTGGAATGAAGCTTGTCAACGCCAAGGAGTGCCAAGGACGGCCAGCAGATGCTAGAAGCACGAAGAGGCCAGACAGCACCCCCCCCCCAGAGTCATCATTCAGAGGGTACAGCCTGGACAGCACCTGAATTTTGGCCTTCACAAGTGAGAGAATGCATTTCCCTTGCAGAAGCCCCCAAGTTTGCAACACTGTTATGGCAGCCCCCCGGAAAATGAATACCCTGGCTCCTTCATGAGCTAAATTTCTTAGCACTATTATACTACTAATAATTATCCAAATGAAAAAAAAATTTAAATGAAGGACAATTATCCCCCCCACACACAGACAAGTAGTAACACCAACAAGAGTGAACAGTTACAGTTTTGGGGCACAGCTGCCTCCTACTTCCTCTGTGCTCTGAGCCAAGTTCTTGACCTCTCGACACACCTATCTTTACTGGAACTGGGGGAGGGAGGCACTAATATTTCATAGGCTGATGGAAGGGTTAAGCGAATTGACATATCTAGGACGTCTAGGCGAGTAGTTGGCAGGTAAGCTCATACTTGTTTCTTTGAAATGACGCAGGCAAGATTGCATGGGAACTTTACAGGGGAACAGACCTGTACTGGATTCCAAACTCTGTGATTCACCCCTAGTGTGTTAATGTGGATGATCCCCACCCCCACCATGTCAGGGGTCCAACCCAGGGCCCTGAACTTGCTAGTTGTGAGAGTTAATTTTGTCCACTTGATGGGATTTAGAATCACGCTGGACACACATCTCTGGGCATGTTCGTGAAGGGTTTTCTAGATTAGGTTAGTTGCTGTGGGAAGACTCACCCTAGCTGTGAGGGGCACCATTCACAGGCTGGGGTGCAAGCCGAGCAACAAACATTCATGGCACTCTGCTTTCTGATGGCAGATCAAATGCCACCAGCTCTGCTTCTCGCTCCTGCTGCCATGACAGACTGTAACCCTAAACTGTAAGCCCCCCCAAACCCTTCCTTCCTAGATTGCCTTTTAAAATATTTTATTTATTTATTTATTTATTTGGAGAGAGAGAGAGAGAGAGAGAGAGAGAGAGAGAGAGAGAGAGAGAGAGAGAGAGAGAGAGGACATGCCAGGGCCTCTAGCGGCTACAAACTCCAAATGCATGTGCCACTTGCGTCATAGCCAGGGTCTCAGAACTTACTCTGTAGTCCCAGGCTGGCCTTGAACTCATAGTGATCCTACTACTTCTACCTCCCAAATGCTGGCATTAGAGATGTACACCATCACACTCAGCCTCAAAACATGATTTTTTTTTTTTTTTTTTTTGGTTTTTCGAGGTAGGGTCTCACTCTAGCCCAGGCTGACCTGGAATTCACTATGGAGTCTCAGGGTGGCCTTGAACTCAAGGCAATCCTCCTACCTCTGCCTCCCGAGTGCTGGGATTAAAGGCGTGTGCCACCACGCCCAGCCTCAAAATATGATTTTTAAAAAAGTGCTAAAATTGCAACTTTGACAAAGAGAAAATAAGCATGCGCTGCCTTTATTGAGCAGACCGGGAGCTGTTGCATCTGATTCAGAGGAGAATCCCATGGAGGGATCGGATCGGAGCTCTGCTGTCTCTTGCACAGTGGGAGAGGGTAGACGGAGCTCAAGAGTCATTGTGTGTCCCAAATTCTCACAGAGCTCTAAAACTAGCTCGAAGAGTAGACTCAGATAACCTCGAAGAAAAGCTCTAAATAGCTACTCAGTTTTTCTCTTGCAAAGACTTGGTCACCCTTTTGCTTATTCCAGATTTCCTCGGTCTTTCACAGGTTTATAAGTATGGGGCTGGAAAAGCATAGACATACAGATGAATAAGCAAGTCCCTTCATGAGGTATGATTCCAGTTCATAAAAACAAATAAGCAGTGTGTATATATGCACACATACACACGAGTGGGTGTGTGTATACACCACTGATTAAATATAGACAAATGTCAAGGAGAATATGCAGTCTGTAAACAGTGGCCACCTCTGGAGGGTAGGATTAGCAATGGTGATGGAGGGAGACTTCCATGACTTATATCCTAAACTTCAGTGTTGTTTGAATAAAAGCTTCACAGTCTATTGTGATGAGGACTCTGCAAGTGAGGAAAGTGCCCACTGTGTTTAGCCATGTGTGTCACATTCGATCAACTGCAGGCTTCATTACGACTCCACTTATACTCAAAGTCCTGCTGTGGGAAGGAAAGCACCCACAGGAAGCATCCTATAGCAGCCCAAGGGTGAGGGAAGCTTGTTTTAAAATCGGAGCTTGCATTGTGGAGTCTTGACTCTTCCCTAGTTACAGAGTTGGATGGTCCCACCAGCAACTGCACACTCAGGCCCACCCACCGTTTAGCTGAGACAAACTCCTTGAAGAAAGAGGAGACTGATGGGGGCCAAAGTCTAGACAGAGGGAATGCCTAGGCTCAATACTATCTTCTGGCCCAGAGACACCCCTTAGCTCCATGGGGGTCTTGTGAGGGTCTCAGCCATGGATGGAAGAAAAATTTGGCACAAAGTTCCAAGAACCGCCAAGTTTTTGATCATGAAAAGCCAATGATCGATTATCCCCGAATCACCCATCCAAGGCCAGCTAGGGTGCATTGGAGAGGACTTGGGGTGACCAAGAGAAGGTTGGGACACTCACTGTCTTTGTGGATTGTGCCTCACTTTCTCCATGTGCTTAGTGTGGGTAAAACACAGTTTATCATTAAGAGATGCTGTGAAGTTTAAACAGGACCATGTCTGTGAAGGTGCCTTATTCTCGAGAATAAGAAGTGGTTCTGCAGAGATTTAATTTTGGTTGTTACAATGAAGTACTTCAGGCTGTTGATGCACTATTACACTATAGTAATAGCAAACATACAGCACTTATGCATGCAAGGTTCTTGTTCATTGCTAATGTATAAGACATAGAAACAGAACTTAACTTCATATTTTATCTTTGCTTATTGGTTCCCTGAAGATTCTTTTAATCATTTGTTTGGATTTTCTATACAATCATATAGTCTATGAGCAAAGATAGTATTATTTTTTCTCAGTCACCGTATCATTTCTTTCCTTTCCTTACCATATTAGCTAAAACTTCTAGAAAGAGGTCAAAAACAGTTATGAAGGGGAAAGCCTTGCCTTATCCCAGAACTGAGTGGGAAATGTCTTCCAGGGTTTCACCATTGAGTCTTAATGTGAGCTGTAGGTTTCTGGAGATATTCTGTCAAGTTGAGGAAGTTCATTTTTGTTTCTATGTCATTGAGAGCTTTTATCAGAACTGATTAGATGCTGTCATATTAGTCTCCTGCATCTATTAATAGGATAATGGGATTACTTCTTTAGCACGTTGATTTAATGGGTTGCATTATTGATGCATATTGATTCAATTTCTTGAAATGGGCCACTGACCATCGTGGGCTGCTGAGATTTCCAACTGCAATAGTGGTTTAGTCTGTTCCTCCTTGCAGCTCTGCTACTTTCTTGACTCCAATATTCTTAAAGTTTGTTTTGACAACCCTGTACATATAGACAAAGACCATAATCATAGCCCCCTCCTGCTACTCTCACTTCTGGCTTGAGAAGCTTCTCTTTTTCAGATGTTAGTGATCACTGGGATAAAGCAAAAGACACCATAGTGCTGAGAAGAAGTGACAGTGGAGTGTTCAGCACTGGGACATCTCTATCACACTTCCCGAGGCTCAGGGTCTATTGTGGAAGAGGTGGAGGAAAGATTGTAAGAGTCAAAGGAAGGGTAGGACTGCTTATAATGCAAACTTCCAGACACAAGATGGCCTTGATATGCATGACTTTGCAATGCCTGGTAATAGTACACATAATGAGAGGAAAAGATGGTGACACCAAAAAAATCAGAGACTAATTGAGAGGGGGGAAGAGATATGGGGGAGGGTGGGGAGGAAGTCATAATGGTTTATAGTCTATGATTATGGAAGCTATCAATAAAAAGTTAAAAACTATAAAAGGAATTAACATACTCAAAAAATAAAGGTTTTATTTTATCTTCACCTATTCCTTCTTCAGTGTCTTTTCTTTCTTTTTGTAAATTTCAATTTGTGATGTATAGTATATATCTACTTTCTCTAAGAATTTTTAAAAGTCACCTATTGGCAACAAATTTTCTCAGTTTTACTTATTTGATTTTTAAATGTTATTTTACTATTACTCTTGGCTTTTATGTGTATAATCTGTGTGCATGTGTGCATGTGCGTGTGCATGTGGATCAGAGCACATGTGCCACAGAGTGTGTTTGGATGTCAGAGGACAACTTTGGGTGTCAGTCTTTGCATTCCTCCATGTTAGAGGCTAAGTCTCTTGTTTGCTGCTATATTTGCCAGGCTAGATGGACTTCAGGCTTCTGGGAAATTCTCTTGTCTCCACCTCCCTTTTTACTGCAGGCCTGCTGAGACTACAGAAGCATGTCTGTCATAGTTAGCCACATGACCATGGAATGAATCTCCAAACCAGGCACAGTTATGGGAGAAAAGGATTTATTGAAGCTACAGATCCAAGGGAAGTTCCCTAATGGTGAAAGAGGCTGGCCCCATTTCACAAGTCCAAGCACATACACATGCACACACCCCCAACAAAGGCAGGGGAGAGAGATTTCCTTCCCTGTTATATAGATTTGGGGGTGGGGTTTTGCAATCCTATCCGAGATTTGTTTACTCCCTGAGTCTTTGGAATTTCCTTTCTGCACTGCCCTTCCAGGAAAGGATATTTGTTTCTAGCTCCCCTGAGCTTTCCTACATCCTGCCCCCTACTGAGAGGCTGGCTTCTTGTGAACATCCTCAGAGACCCACCCAAGATAACTAAAAAGGTCAAGTTGACAACAAAACTTAACCATCACAGTGTCACAGCTTCTGGTTTGTACTCGGGTTCTGGGGATCTGAACTCTGGAGCTTGCACACTGTATGCACAGAGCCATGTCCCCAGCACCAAAATCTCAGGTTTAGATTGTGTGAGCTCTATTTTTCCTCACTTTTGAAAAATAATTTTTGGGGGAGTTTTGAGGTAGGGTCTCACTCTAGTCCAGACTGACCTAGAATTCACTCTGTAGTCTCAGGATGACCTCAAACTCATCTCCATCCTCCTACCTCTACCTCCCAAGTGCTGGGATTAAAGGCAGGTATCACCACAACCAGCTTGACAAAAAGTTTTTCAAGATACAGAAATGCAGGTTGGTATGTTTTTCTCAGCAGCATAAATGTTTCCCTTCATTCTCTGTGTGTGTGCATGGGTATGTATGTGTGATGTGATGTGTGGTATTTGCACGTTGTGTGCAGATTAGCCAAGTGCATGCATGAAGTCAGAGTAGGATGTCACATATCCTCTCTCAGTATTCATCCAGATACTTCCTTGAGCCAGTGTCTCTCTCTCTCTCTCCTTGTGAATAAATAAAATATAAATAACAACAACCACTAAAGGAGAAAGCAGCTGAACACCAGCGTTCATCTCTCTCTGCTTCCTGACTGTTCTCAGTGGGACCAGCTGCCACAAGCTTTCACCTCCACGCCTTCTCTACCACAACGGACTGTTGTTCCCTGGAAGTGTGAGCCAAATAAAGTTGACTTTGTCAGGTGCTTTATTACAGCAATGAGAAAAGTAATGAATACAATATCCAGGAACGATGAGACAACTTTAAAAGGTATAACATACATATAATGGGCATACCAGAAAGAAATGAAAGAGAGAAAGGAATTTTCTCCTCCGACTTATTTCACTTGTATTTCTTTTGATTTCTGTTGCTTGAGAATAATATACACAGGTATGATTTTCTTTGTTTTGTGTTTTTGGTTTCATTCTGCCTGGTATTCACTGTGTTTCTTGAATGTGTGCTTTAGTGTCAGACTTTAATTTGAGGAAAATTTTCAATCATTAATTCCTTTCCAATGTTTATTCCATTTCTTTTACTTTAAATTTTAAAAAAATTTATTTATTTACTGAATTTGAGAGTGTGTGTGTGAAGAGGGTCAGAGAAAGAGAGAGAGAGAGAGAGAGAGAGAGAGAGAGAGAGAGAGAGAGAGAGAGAGAGAGAGAGAGAGAGAGAAATGAGCACACCAGGGCTTCCAGCCACTGCAAATGAACTCCAGACACACTTATGCATCTGGTTTTATGTGGGTCCTGGGGAATCAAACTCGAGTCCTGCTTTGCAGGCAAATGCCTTAACCACTAAATCATTCCTCCAGCTGTAAAAATATTTTTATTTATTTATTTGCAAGTAAAAAGAGGCAGAGAGATGGGCCTGCCAGGATCTCCAGCTGCTACAAACAAACTCCAGATGCATACATCACTTTGTGTATATGGCTTTACACATGCATCTGGCTTTACTGGGTACTGGGGAATCAAACCCTAGCAGTCAGGCTTTGCAAACAAGTGCCTTTAACCACCAAGCCATCTCTGTAGCCCATTTTTTTTGTTTCTTCTTTGTGGTCCCATATGTATATAATTTTTTGTTTTATTTATTTATTGAGAATAAGTAGAAACCCTGTATGAACAAGTCTTTCACCTTTCTTGATGTTAGAGAACCTCAATGTTGTTTTCCTATGAAGACCATCTGGGAAGATCACATTCCACTATTGGTGCAGCAAGGCCACTAAGTTCCATACCAGTTCCCAGGTTCCTGCTGAGTCATCCTGTTTTAACAGGCCTGGTAAACTGGACATCAAACACTGCCCCTCTCATGCTCTCAGGAATGCCTATACTGTCACTATTATCTTCCAGTACCTGATATTTATGGGGACTTAGGCAGTGATAACCAAGTCTCCCTTAGTGGCTCAAACAAGACTGACTTCCTTTGCATTGACTCCAGTTCTGCAGCCTTTGTCTGGAAGAGGGATGGGTATCATACCCCTCGGTTTCTCAGCTTCCACAGCACTCAAAACGGATCCCATCCATCCCCATGTCCCAGAGCCTCATGAGCCAGGCTGTGAGAGGTTCTTTTGTTGTTTGTTTAAAAGCCTTTCTCAATTCAAGCAGTTCAGATGCTGACGAGCCCCTGATTATTATAGCTTCCTGTGCTGGGCCGTTAGTAAGGACGCTGCCCACATGTGGAATCCGATTTTTCCCTGCCTCTTATTAAAACTTGGACCGTAGAGCTGTAGCCTATCACTCCTACCTCACTTTCTCCTTCCTCACTGTCCAATTATTCCCAGGGGTTTTAACTTTTTGGATCCCGAGAAGGGCTCTTTTGCCCAAATCTAACTTGTCTTCTCTTTCCCTTGTATCCTGTCAGCTGTAAGAAGCTTCAAGCCAATGCCTCCATCCATCACCCTTTTTTCCCATTCTTCCCTGCCAATTCAGAGGCTAGTGCTGTGAAGAGCATCTGCATGTCTTTTTCCTATTATAATTCCTCCCTTATGCAGACGAGTCCTTTCTTGGCAGATAGCTGAGCCTCACTTCATATCTTACCCACAACAAAGGCCACACAACTCATGCCCCAGCCTGCTTACATTCTTCTCATATGTGTTTCTTTTAAGGATTTCAATAGATTCTGTAGCCATTGATCAACCACTTTGAGGGTGTCCCCATACTCTAGAGATGGACCCCATTATGAACCAAGGGGGTATGCCACCCCATAGCATCTAGAGAAAGATAGCCACCCTGGGATTATTCCTAAAAACACTTCATTCTCAGATGGTTTGGACTTGGCTTTTGCATGTCTTATTTCCCATTGCAGGGAGCTTGCAATCCCATATCACATGGGGAGATTGCCTCTGTGAATACCCTCAGTTGCATGTCTCGGCTCCCATCGCTGGGACAATGCAACCACTCCACCTCTGTTCATCTTTGGTTTTGTTGGGCCCTGTCTGGACACCAATTGTGTTGTGTGACTTTTCCTGGGGAGATATAAACAAATGTCCATTCATCCCAGATAGGAACCAAAGAAACAATCCCACCCAAGCATAGTTTAGTGAGTTTTTTGGGCTTACCTACAGAAGCAGGGGCAACACAGAGACAGATGCAATACTGAGAAGCCCACTAAAGCCTGGGTGATGATTCCATGGGCTGCAGAGCCTCTTCTCCACAGCATCGTTACTATTTATAGATCCTTGGAGTGGGGCCTTGTGAGTCTTTTAAGTGCCTGAGTCTTATACGTTTTGTTTACTTCTTGAGTCTTATAAGCATTCCTCCTCCCTCTAGGAGAGTGTTTCAATTCAGAGGAAGTACCTACACAACACCAATGAAGAGGTAAAGAAGCTTTCATGATGTGAGATGGGAGGTGGGGGTATAATATTACCTAGTATATTAGTCAGGGGGAGACAGAGAGAGAGAGAGAGAGAGATAGAGAGAGAGAGAGAGAGAGAGAGAGAGAGAGAGAGAGAGAGAGAGAGAGAGAGAGAGAGAGAGAGAGAGAGAGAGAGAGAGAGAGAGAGAGAGAGAGAGAGAGAGAGAGAGAGAGAGAGAGAGAGAGAGAGAGAGAGAGATTCATGTAAGTATGAAGGTTGAGAAGCCCAGAAAGCCAGGAGGCTGGAGATGGTGATGTAATCCTAGTCTGGGGAGGAAGGCTGAGCACTGGAAGCATCCTTGGTTTGACCAAAAGCCGAAGTCTTGAGATCCAGTGCTTCGGTTGGGGGTCTGAAGGCAGGAAAGACTGACTGATATTCTTACCCATGACAGTCATGGAGGAGGAAACACCCTTTCTGAGGCAGAGCGGGACTTTTTGTCCTATGTAGACCTTCAGCTAATTGATAAAGGCCATTCATATTAATTTTTTTCTTATTTATTTTTTTATTTTTCTTTCTGTTGTGTTGGGGCTGAAACCCAGGTCCTGGCTTATGCTTACCGAGTGTTTAGCATTGAGCTGTACCCCAGCCCAAGAAACTCACGTTAGGAAGGAAAAAATATGCTCTACTCAGTCTACTGATCATATTTCCAAATTCCTTTTCAGATATACTCATAATAATATTTTACCAAATATCTGGGAATCCTAAGGCTCAGCATAGAGCACATCCACCAGTATAACCTGTCAGTCAACCATCACAGGTAGAGTGGGCAGAGGCCTCCCTAAATTGGTAACATTTGGGTTTAGAGTCTGAGTGTGGGAGGGACCAGTAGGGAGGAGGCCGGTAGAGCCAGATTGCACAGGGACTCAAGGTTGGGGGGAAAAGTTGGATTTCATGATAAGTAATGCGGAACAACACTAGGTGACAAGAGCAAGGTGAAAAAATGATAAGGGCACCCAGTGTATGTATGCTGGGTCAGGGAGGCCAGGTGGAGGTCAGGATAAAGGTGACTGAGCTGGGGTCTCTGTAAAGGTCATGATCTCAGATTGGCTATGCTTTGAAAGCAGAGCTTGGAGAACTTCTTAGTGGGTTGAATATAAGATGCAAGATTAATAATAAACCAAATATTACTCCTAGATTCTGGTCTGAGCGAGTAGATATATCTTGGTGCCATTTTTATCAAGCTGGAGAATGTTTATTGGGACTTGGGGACAAAGAATGAAATAGGAGAAAATAAGTTCTCTTTTTTTTTAAATATATATTTATTGTCCATAATGAGTTACATTATTTAGTGGGCAAACCATGCGTTGTTATCCCGACTTCCCCGCTTCCCCCCCTCCCCATCCCTGATCAGTTGTATATCCTCCTCCGTGGGCTGTCTGTATTAGTCCTTGTGGCAAGGGATCCTGTATATCTTAGTACTCATCCCGGTCTTCCTGGCCCAAGTGTGTTGTTACTGATGGGTGCCATGCCTCCGGACAGTCTCCCCCACCATGGCTCTCACAATCTTTCCGCCCTCTCTTCCGCTCAGTTCCCTGAGTCGTGGTGGGTGAGTAATAAGGCTGCTTTAATGTTGCGAGCTTAGAGGTAATAAGTTCTCTTTTGAGCTTATTAAGTTTCAGTTTGTTACCTCTGACCAGAACCCAGGTCTTCCATCTTGGTTCTTTTGGGTATCTATATCAAAACAGCAGAGATTGAGTGATTTATAAAGAACAGAGCTTTCTCACCATTCCAGAAGACTAAAATCAAGGCAAGGGTGGATCAGTGTTTGGCGAGGACTGGCTCCCTCTCACCACAGCTTCACAGGGCTCAAGGGG
>PVHP010024106.1:14707-26972 GCA_004024765.1 Zapus hudsonius
AAAAAAAAAAAAAGATTTAGGTCCTCATCTCTCACAGATGTCCCTGAAAATGTTTGCTCTCAACAGATGGTTGCCACCTCACCCATTCTTGGAGTTTCTTTTTTTTTTTCTTTTGGTTTTTCGAGGTAGGGTCTCACTCTAGCCCAGGCTGACCTGGAATTCACTATGTAGTCTCAGGATTGCCTTGAACTCACGGCAATCCTCCTACCTCTGCCTCCCGAGTCCTGGGATTAAAGGCGTGCGCCACCAGCCCCGGCCTTCTTGGAGATTCTTTTTGTTGTTCCCACAGGGGTAACCTATTTCCCATTGTCCTTCTGTGATATGTATAATAGCTTCTATGGTACTTAAAATACTGGCATGCAGTTCAAGTACAAATCAGCCACACTGTAGGGCTGATATCCAGTCAGAATGCACCTGCAGGTAGAACTGATTGTTTACTGCTAGTGTCTGTTCTCATTGGTTGGTGCCCTGAACGTTTGTGGTCAAATATTTTCACAGTTGTCCTCAGACAACTCTATCCGAGCTTTACACGAGTTCTTGTAAGCCTCTAAGATCAATACATTCAGTATTTCCATATTACAGTTGAAGAGACATAGCGAAGGGATTTATCTGAGAGGGAGCAGTGGGCCTTGGACTTGGGTATGACCCTGAGTCTGTTCTGCTGCCACCCTGTCCCCATGAGTACTGCAGTCTCCTGCAGCCTCTGTTCTGAGGGCTTCTGCCTACAAAAGTGCTAGGAGGCAAAGCTCAGCCTCTTCTCAGTGGGGAACAGGGAGTGTAATGCTCTCCCATGCACCTAGAGCCCCATTTCCTCCATGGAGCACTCCCCATTTGGAAGACAGGCCAGTAACCAAAGCTCTGGGGACTCAGGCCAATTCTTTGCCACCCAGCTGTGCCAGGACCATTGGTTCAGTCAGCAAACATGCCTGAGCCTCTGCTACATGCCATGACTCCAGAGACAGGTGAGAGAGTTCCTAGCAGTGGCAGGCCTAGTCTTGAGCCTCTCTTCTTTGAAATTCCCACCTTCCAGACTGATGGCCACCCTATTTATGGCTGGGGAACAAGTCCAGACTCCAATGTCACTAAGAGTTCAGGGCTGCGGCTGGCCATCTTTTCTGGCACCTCCTGCTAGTGAGGGAGCTGCAGCTGGCGGAGCACTGAAGGTAGACAGGAAGAGTGAGAGCAGTACGCAGGCATGGCGGCTCACGCCTTTAATCCCAGCACTCCACAGAGGTAAGAGGATTGCCATGAGTTCAAGGTCACCCTGAGACTACACAGTGAATTCCAGATCAGCCTGAGAGCACTGGGGCTGCAGCCAGACACTGGGACCCATGATGTCTGGGCCTTGGGCTTCAGGTGAGTAAGGAGCTTATGGGATGGACCTGCAGCCCAATATATTCACCAAAATAATTGGTGAGGGAATAAGGACTAAAAGACCCCCAAGTACCACACCTCCATGGTGCCATGTACAGTCACTATGTATTCCTGTAACTACAGCATCCTCCATGAGAGCTGGCAGCTGCTGGAGAGGTACTAGACCCTGGCTCTGGGTCCCTCCACTGCACTCTTTTCTAACCCCTCCAGTTCAGCTTCACTTGAAACCCCCTCCTGCTTCCCCAGTAGAGGGCAACTGCAGAGCCTCTGGGCTTCCTCCATAGGGAAGGGAAATGTGGTGGAGGCAGGGTAGTCAGTCATTGCTCAGCAGGGCATGGTGGTACACACCTTTAATCCCAGCAGAGGTAGGAGGATCATCATGAGTTTGAGGCCAGCCTGGGACCATAGAGTTCCTGGTCAGCCTGATCTAGAGAGATATCCTACCTTGAAAAACAACAAAAATTTGCACTTCTCTTAGGTGTGTCTGAAAAACTGGCCCATGATGAAATGACAGTGCTCAGATGAGAACGGGGACAAGCTAGGGCACATCACAGGGATCTTCTGTGGCTTTTTTTAAAAATATTTTTTGGGCCGGGCGTGGTGGCGCACACCTTTAATCCCAGCACTTGGGAGGCAGAGATAGGAGGATCACCATGAGTTCAAGGCCACCCTGAGACTACATAGTGAATTCCAGGTCAGCCTGGGCCAGAGTGAGACCCTACCTCAAAAAACCAAAAAAATAAAAAATTTTGGAGCTGGATGGGCCCAGCAGTTAAGGCACTTGCCAGCAAAGCCTAAGGACCTAGGTTTGATTCCCTAGTACTCACGTAAACCCAGATGCACAAGGTGACACGTGTCTGGAGTTCATTTGCAGTGGCTGGAAGCCTGTGGACAAAGGGAGCAAAAACCAGCCACCTGGACCAGGGTGCCTGTTAGGACACCTTCAACCTTCTCCTTGGGGTGATGCAGGATTTGGGTCAGCAACATGGACAGGAGACTGGCTTTTTCTCTCTTCCTTTAGTTTTGCCAAGGCCAGTTATTCGTGCTAAAATTGTTGCCCAGATAGAGTGGTTCAGGGTGGTGGCATTTTCCCTCAAGAATGCCCACACGGGGCCAGCAGCAGGAGCACCTCTGAGGTGAGAGGACGGAGTCCATGAGGGCCTGAGCAAAGAGCAGAAAGGGACTTAGCTGTGCCTCGGGAAGTGAGCGGATTCCTTTGTTGAGGCAGCTGTGAAATCCACTCACCCAGGAATGGTGAGGCAGGGTAGATGGTCCAGTGTAGAACACAATAGCTACTGAAGGTGGTGGGGAGTGGAACCTGCTCATCCAGCCCTCCCCTGTTGTGGGCTAGGCCATAGCTACCCAGGAGATAAGGGTCTGCTTCCCAGATTCTCACTGGAAAGCAGGGAGGGGAAGAGGCAGCAGAGATCACTGTTGGGGAAAGGTGAGGAATACTTCCGGCAAATGATGGAAAACTGTCTAATTTCAGTCTAGCCGGTAAGCAGAGGCTACACACAGCCTGTTTCTCTACACACCCAGACACTGGCTAGGACAGCAGCAATTCCCTGGCTGGGACAGCTAAGGGTCTGGGATGTTCCTTGTTGGCTACTCTTGGGGCTGTTTTACCTCTGGCACATGTTCCCCCACCAGATTGCTGAGACCCAGCTAAATTGGGGAGGGCTAAAAGTACTAGAGCCCCTTTTCCTGGAGCTCCTCCATTATGTGTGCCTCAGAAGCCAACATTAGTGAAACTATAGGCCAAGTATACCCTAAATGAAGTAGCATCCATCACCCTCCCTCCCTCCCTCCCTGTTTATTCTGCCTTCTCCATCTCTTTAGCAGTTAAAATTGTTAACAGATGCAGAGTGTGATGGCAGAGGTAGGAGGATCATTGAGTTTGAGGCCAGCCTGAGACTAGAGTTCCAGGGTCAGCCTGAGCTAGAATGAGCATACGTCAAACCCTCCCCAGCCTCCTCCAAAAAACCCACCACCCGTACCAGCCAGGCATGGTGACACAATTTTAAACTCAGGAAACAAAAGTTGGGAGGATAGAATTTTAGGCCAGCCTTAAACTACAGACCTGAGTTTCATTCAGGTCAGCCTGGTCTAGAGACCCTACCTTGAACCCCACCCCACCCAACAAGAATTCTAAGCAAAAGGCGTGGTGGTACACGCCTTTAATCCCAGCACTCGGGAGGCAGAGGTAGGATCACTGTGAGTTCGAGGCCACCCTGAGACTACATAGTGAATTCCAGGTCAGCCTGAGCTAGAGTGAGACCCTACCTCGAAAAAAAAAAAAAAATTCTAAGCAAAAGATCCTATTCCCCAAACCTACATACACCACATAGAGGTTAAAAAATAAAAAAGGAGCCAGTTGGTGTACGTGGGAGATTTTGTTGGGACTGCCATGAGTTTGAGGCCACCCTGGGTTAGCAAGACCCTGCCTCAAAACAAATTGCTTACCAAAATAGCCTCAAATTTGCAATCCTCCTGGCCTCTGGGGGATTACAAGGTACGTATCACTATGCCTGTCTTTTACTAAAATTCGATGTGATTATGAACACAGTTCATTTCCCTATGCATGTAATTGTGGCAGGTGAGCATACACTTGTTCTACAGGAGTAAACAGATACTGTTCTGGGCACACAGGACACCTTGAAATCTGCCCATCTCCTTCTCAATGGTCTCTGTGCTGAGTCAGGCACACCTCTCATTGCTTGCCTAGCAAGCACCAAGCACCAAGCCCCAGCACCAAAAAGTCATTGTTTAAATGGAAACCATTACAATGAGAAATGGCACTTTTGACTATTTCATCAAGGACACACATCAGCTCCAAATAGCACCTTCCTTCCCTTATAGACTCCAGTCCATTGTTTGTACCCTGGGACATCCTATACAGCTTCCTAAAACCTAGATTGTGTTCAGGGCAAGTGTGGAAGCCCAGATATACTAGGTAGCTTTACACAGCAGACTGAGACTTGGTCTATACTACAGGGAGGAACTCGTCTTTCATAGTCCAACTTCCAGGATTTGGATTTCCATTTCACTGAACCCAATGGACCTCCGAAAAAAATAAATCATTGGATGGGGACTACTAGATCACTGACCTCACAATGCTCAGTAGGCCACTCTGCCTCTTTAGCACCTGGAATTTCAAACAATCTTAGTTGTGGCAGGTGTGGTTATATAACACCTCTTAGTAGCTGGATTGGGGAGGCTGGGATACAATTACATAAATTCTAAGCCAGACAGGTATACACAGTAACAGATACAAAGAACCAACTTGGGGAAATAAGCCTAGTCAGGTAACAAGCTGTATAGCTAAACAGCTTCCACTGAAACGCTTTGGGTCTTACCAATACTCTTTCTCAGTGCTAATGTTCTCATAATTGGCACAGTAATTCTAACCCTACCAGCCAGTTGAAAGAATCTGTAGAATTTATAGAATTAGAGTGTGCTTATAAGATTAATACAATGCTTCCCCCCATCCCTAAATTAAGCCTTAAACCTAAAATCTTTCCTAGAGCACTAGGGCATAAACTGGAAATATACTAGTCCCACCTAAGAACCTTGGCCTTTGGGCAAGGTTCTTTTAGATGTCAGGCAAGTATTCAATCAATATCTCCTGTCTAAGCAGAAGCTGAAATAACCTTAAGCTCCAACAGTACATATGAACTTAAGCAAAAGATGTATCAAAGTTTTGTACATTCAATTTAGGTTTTTGACACTTAGTTGGATAAACAAGTTTATTTGTAAATTTAGTCAACATACATAATTGACCTAAAAACTTCAATAGGATAAATTTAAAAACCACTTGGAAGGCCATCTCAAAAAAAGGATTTTCCAGGACAGTAACCAGATGTAACCCTAACCCCATACCATCTTAACTGGCAGAGGTCCAATAAGCTGGAGCTAGGCTCCTCCCCCACGCATCCACGCTACACAAGGAACCTTGAATTCCTTAGAAAGGGGAAAAAAAAAAACAAAACAAAAAAACCTCCAACCTAGTTATGAGACCACAACACAATGAAAAGCTGCACTAACTAGAATATTAGTTTAACATGTGCTGGTGTGAACGTCTTTACTCTAGAGCCCTTATAAATAAAATCCCCCAATTAGTGTATGCACTATCAGCTAGAGGGTTAGTTAACATGTGGTAGAATGAGGACTTATGCAAGGGATAATACGCATAGCATTTTACTACTAGGAAAAATCGAGTGCAGTTTAGTTAGAAGAAAACCAACTGGACTCTAAATTACACACACCTTAATGACAAGACTCCCCACCACTTGTGAATGTAAAACATTTAATTTAAAAATGTTGACACTACAATATATAAAATAGCTATTATAAATGCACATAGTGTATTCTATAGCTGCCAGGTTTACTTTCTTTTTTTTTTTTTTAAGGAAACTGTAAGTTACACTGTGGTTAAGACTTGTATCTTCAACCCTTGAAAAAGCCCACATTCTATCACAGTGATGTATGGTCAGACTTAACAGCCCCAATTGTTAAACACTTGGATCAAGTCATAACCAGTTTTATTGCAAAAGGACCCTGTACACATTTATTTATCAATTCTAGTACCTTAATAGCTACCCAACAAGTCATAAACATACAGAAACATGCATCATGAGAAGCGAGAAGTATCACCCATCCCTTCTGCATATCAGCAACGTGTCCCTCCTGAGCCCCGGCGCTCACACCACCGGGGTCTGTGAACAGTCACTTTTCGCATTCATCCTGAGTGAAAGATGGAATGACTGAAGTACAAATGCAACATATTATAAACAATTTCTTACAAAAAAAGTCACAAATTAAACCAAAGTATTTTACAGAATTTACTACAAAACGCCATAAAAACTGCCTTCACTTAAGCTCTCTCTCCCCGTATCCGGCGGGCCAACTGGATGTCTTTGGGCATGATGGTGACTCTCTTGGCATGGATGGCGCACAGGTTGGTGTCTTCAAACAAGCCCACCAGGTACGCCTCGCTGGCCTCCTGCGGAGGACAAGAGCCGCGGTGACCACGACACTCCTCCCGGGGGTCCATCCTCCCTCCCTCCCGAGCCGGCCGGGCCTCACCTGCAGCGCGCCGATGGCGGCGCTCTGGAACCT
Organism: Zapus hudsonius; assembly: GCA_004024765.1. Classification (NCBI taxonomy): domain Eukaryota; kingdom Metazoa; phylum Chordata; class Mammalia; order Rodentia; family Dipodidae; genus Zapus; species Zapus hudsonius. Next base: position 21,200 of record PVHP010024106.1, read on the forward strand.
CAGGTCGGTCTTGAAGTCCTGCGCGATCTCGCGCACCAGCCGCTGGAACGGCAGCTTCCGGATCAGCAGCTCGGTGGACTTCTGATAGCGGCGGATCTCGCGCAGCGCCACGGTGCCGGGCCTGTGGCGAGCACACGATGGGCCGGGGTCGGGTCGGGGCACGCTGGGCCGGATAGGATCGGGGTGCGCGGGGCCGGGAGGACCTACCTGTAGCGGTGCGGCTTCTTCACCCCGCCGGTGGAGGGCGCGCTCTTGCGGGCGGCCTTGGTGGCCAGCTGCTTGCGCGGGGCTTTGCCTCCGGTGGACTTGCGAGCCGTCTGCTTGGTTCGGGCCATTTTCTTTCACCTGAGCGAGCGAGCGAGGCGGGGTCTCTGTCTCCCTGCCCGGCCGCCCCCCACGACCCCCGCCGGGGCCGGGTGGGGGTGGGGAGCGCCCGTCCCGCGCCGGGGCCCCGCCTCGCGGACCGGCGGGCGGCAGATGGCCGAGCGCGGCCGCCGCCTCCTCCCCTCCCCTCCCCGGGTGACTCAGGCTCCGGAGCGGCGGCCTCCCGCGGGAGGGGGCGCGGGGAGGAGTCACGTCCCTCCCTCCCTCCCTCCACCGACCGACGGACAGACCGACCGACCGATGGGCGGGCAGCCCGGAAGCCCGCGGCGTCCGGACCTCTCCATCACCCCCGCCGGGAAAAAAAGGAAAAACCACAGAAGCGGAAGCAAATATAAAAAAATAAATAAAAAATCACACAACCTCCCGACCTCGCAGCCGCCCCCCCACCGCCGCCGCTGCGGCCTCAAGTCACCCCGCCAGGCGGCTCCCGAAAGCCGCGGCCCCGGGCCTCGAGCCGCCCGCGCATACTCACCCAAAGCCGGTCTCAGGCCGTTCCTCCGATCGCCGCGCCGCGGTGGGAGCTCAGCGGAGAGCCGCAGTGGCCGCGAAGAACGACAACACAAAACCAACGAATAACCAAACCGCTCTGCGCCCCAAACCCCCCGACGCCGCCGCTTTTATACCCACGCTTCACGCTGCGTCCCTGCGTCACAGAGCCCTGATTTGCATACACCAACGACTTTTCTATTGGCGGAAGCTTTCGCCGACGCGCTGACATCTCCCGACACAAAGGCCGTACTTCGGCACCGCTTCCTGATTGGCGGGCGTTCAGGACTCTGATTGGCTGTTAAAGTTGCCTCGTGATTGGATGGATGCAAAGAGGAATGGACGAATCAGAGTACAGCACTAAGCGGCTGTTCTCATTGGCTAAAATGGAGCTATGTTTGGATCCTTCCCTTGGTTCCAAAACTCCACAATAGAAAGTCAATGCAAATGAATTGCACTGGTCCCCTAATGGATTAAAGAAAGTAGGGATGGCCAGGAACCTAAACTGAATTGTATCAGGAAGCTAATCTAAGGAATTCCTTAAAAACAAAATTCCCAGTGTAGAATAAAATGTATGCCCTTTTTACATTTTGATTGCTGAGTAGTGTTAGAATTGCAATAAATAGGTCACATTACAATGTTTATCTAAAGTGTTTTTGTATATCATGAATATACATTTTAAAACCAAAGTAAATTTTTTTTTTGCAGAGAGGTACAAAGAAACAAATGTTAATGAATGATTGTAGAAGTACTGTTTCATTTTTATGTTTAATTTAAGCCTTGGTGAGTTTAAAGTCAAACAAGAAGTAACTTACCTGGCCACATATTTCTTGAATTCTGTAATTAGAATAATGAAATAAATAGAGCAGGGAATGAAATAGTCCTATTATAGTGTTTGGTTGACTATAGAGAAAAAACAGGGTTTAAAAAAAAAAAGAATAAACAGGGGCTGGAGAGATGGCTCAAGGGTTAAGGTGCTTGCCTGAAAGCCTAAGGACCTGAGTTCAATTCTCCAGTACCTAGGTAAAGTCAGATATGCAAAGTGACACATGTATCTGGAATTCCCAGGACTCAGAAGGCTGAGGTTAAAGGATGACCATGAATTCCAGGCCATCCACATTTTTAATTCCAGCACTAGAGAGGCTATCCTGAGACCTGAATTCCAGGTCAGCCTAGGGTACAGGAGACCCTACCTAGAAAAACACAAACAACAAAAATAACCAAATAATGGCTAGGCGTGTGATGGTGCAAGCCTTTAATCCTAGCATTCAGGAGGCAGAGGTAGGAGGATGGCTGTGAATTCTGAGGCCAGCCTGAGACTACAGTGAATTACAGGTTAGACTGGGCTAGAGCAAGACCCTACTTCAAAAAACAAAACAAAATAATAATAATAGTAATAGTAATTAAAAATAACTGAAAAAAAAACAACTAAGTAAATGTGTGCTCTTGTATATCTGGTAGGTATTATTTTTGACAAGAAACTTGATAAATGTGCAAAAATGCTAATTTTTAAATTAACCACTCATAAATATTTAATGTAAATTGCAATATTCTCTTCTTAGATGTTTCAGATACAAAAATAATCAAGGACTGGAGAGATGACTCAGCAGTTAAAGGCACTTGCCTGCAAAGCCGAAAGACCTGAGTTCAATTCCCCAGTACCCACATAAAGTCACATGCACAAAGTGGCACATGTGTCTGGAGTTCTTTTGTAGTGGCTGGAGGCCCTGGTGTACTCATTCTCTCTTGCTCTATCTACCTGTCTCTCACTCACTCTCAAATAAATAAATTAAAATATTTTTAAAAAAATAAAAATAAGGGGCTGGAGAGATGGCTCAGCGGTTAAGGCACTTGCCTCCAGTGCCTAAGGCCCTGGGTTCAATTCCCCAGGACCCACATAAGCCAGACCCACAAGGTGGTGGCCCTGGTTCATTCTCTCTCTTTCTCTCTCTCTCTCTCTCTCTCTCTCTCTCTCTCTCTCTGTATCTGTCTGCTTGAAAATGAGTAAATAAAATATTTAAAAAATAAAAATAAAAATAAAAATAAGGGCCAAGTATAGTGGCACTCTCCGGATTACAGTGAGTTCAAGGCCAGCCTGAGACTGCAGAGTGAATTCCAAGTAAGCCTGGGCTAGAATGAGACCCTACCTCTAAAAACCAAAAGAAAAAGAAAAACCAAAATCATCATCATCATCAAACCAGGGTTAGGGCTAAGGCCAGAAAATTGTTGTTTGTTTAATGGTTTTTTAAAAAATATTTTATTTATTTATTTATTTGAGAGCAAGAGAAAGAGAATGGGTGCACCAGGACCTCCAGCCACTGCAAACGAACTCCAGACACATGCGCCACCTTGTGCATCTGGCTTTACCTGGGCACTGGGGAATTGAACCCCAGTCCTTCTGCTTTGCAGGCAAGCACCTTAACCAATAGTCCATCTCTCCAGCCCCGCTCTTTTTTCAAGGTAGGGTCTTACTCTGGCCTAGACTGACCTGCAATTCACTATGTAGTCTCAGGCCAAACTCACAACAATCCTCCCTTGGCCTGAGTGCTGAGATTGAGGGCATGTACCACAATGCCCTGCAAGCCAAGAGAGTTGAAATGAGATGCCTGGCCAGGCGTGGTGGCACACGCCTTTAATCCCAGCACTCGGGAGGCAGAAGTAGGAGGATCTCCGTGAGTTTGAGGCCAGCCTGAGACTACAGAGTGAATTCCAGGTCATAAACTCAAGGTCACTCCAAGACTAGAGTGAGACCCTACCTCGAAAAAAACAAAAAAAAAAAATGAGATGCCTAGAACTCTCCAGCCTCATGTATTCACTTCTCGGTTTGTTTGGTTTTTTTTTGGTTTTGGTTTTGGGAGGTAAGGTCTCACTCTAGTCTCAGAGTGACCTTGAGTTTATGGCAACCCTCCTACCTCTGCCTCCCAAGTGCTGAGACTATAGGCGTGGGCCACCACACCCAGCTCGATATGATATTTTAAGAAGCAGCAATGCTGTCTTCCAAACACAAAGTGGACTTGATATTCTTGATCACAGAGGCTGATGCTACTTACACAAAACGTACAAAATAGGAGGAAAGAATGATCACATCAAATTAAGAGAGAGATTAGTTGGAAAGAAGTCAGTGGTGGTGGATTTGGGAGGGGGAAAGGGAGCATTATGGGAAGGTATGATCATGGAATGTTGTTCAAAGTTATGGAAGTTGTAAAAACAAGAGCTTAAAAATAAGAAGCCGGGCGTGGTGGCGCACGTCTTTAATCCCAGCACTTGGGAGGCAGAGGTAGGAGTACTGCTGTGAGTTCGAGGCCACCCTGAGACTACATAGTGAATTCCAGGTCAGCCTGGACTAGAGTGAGGCCCTACCTCAAAAAACCAAAAAAAATAATAAAAAATAAAAATAAAATAAAAAGCAAGAAAAGGAGCCAGGTGTGGTGGTACACGCCTTTAATTCCAGTACCCAAGAGGCTGAGGTAAAAGGATTACCATGAGTTCTGGGTCAGCCTGGGCTAGAGTGAGACTGCTTCAAAACAACAAAATCGGGCTGGAGAGATGGCTCAGCGGTTAAGGCACTTGCCTCCAGTGCCTGAGGCCCTGGGTTCAATTCCCCAGGACCCACATAAGTCAGACCACAAGGTGGTGACCCTGGTGCATTCTCTCTCTCTCTCTCTCTCTCTCTCTCTCTCTCTCTCTCTCTCTCTCTCTCTCTCTCTCTGCTTGAAAATGAATAAATAAAATATTTTTTACAAAACCTATAAAACAAACCGGGCATGGTGACACACACCTTTAATCCCAGCACTCAGGAGGCAGAGGTAGAGGATTGCCATGAGTTCAAGGCCACCCTGAGACTACGTAGTGAATTCCAGGTCAGCCTGGACTAGAGTGAGACCCTAACTCAAAAAATCAAAAAAACAAACAAACAAACAATAAATAAATAAATAAATAAATAAAAAGCTGGGCATATACCAGAAAGAGGCTAGGCATGGTGGCACATGCCTTTAGTCCCAGCACTCGGGAGGCAGAGGTAGGAGGATGGCTGTGAGTTTCAGGCCAGCCTGAGACCACATAGTGAATTCCAGGTCAGCCTGGGCTAAAGCGAGACCCTACCTCGGAAAACCAAGAAAATGTGTGTGTGTGTGTGTGTGTGTGTGTGTGTGTGTGTGTTGAGCCTGTAAATTGCTCTGTACTAGGGGAAAAAAGGCTATGCACATCTGTAATCCAATCTGTGGGGGAGGGGGAGGAACCAGAGAATTGATGGGGTCCCCTCCTTGACAGATAGAAGCTCCAGGTTGAGGGAAAGACCACGTGTCATGAAAATACTCAGATGAGACATTAGACATGGGCATTCAGTGTTGTCTCCTCTGGCCTCCATAGGCATGCGCATGGAGCATGCACATCTGTACACATGTGCATATACCACACATACATGAAATAATTTTTTTGTTGTTTTTCGAGGTAGGGTCTCACTCTAGTGCAGGCTGACCTGGAATTCACTATGTAGTCTCAGGCTGGCTTCAAACTCATGTCCAATCTCCTGCCTCTGCCTTCTGAGTACTGGGATTAAAAGCATGCACTACCAAGTCTGGCTCAGAAATAAATTCTTTTAAATATTTTATTTATTTATTAGAGAGAGAGAGAGAGAGAGAGAGAGAGAGAGAGAGAGAGAGAGAGAGGGTGCACCAGGGCCTCTAGCCACTGCAAATGAATTCCAGACACATGCGCCCTCTTGTGCATCTGGCTTTATATGGGCACTGGGGAATCAAACTCTGGTCCCTCTATTCAGCAGGCAAACGCCTTAACCTCTAAGCCATCTCTCCAGCCCCCTAATTTTTTTTAATTTTTTTTTTTTTTTTGGTTTTTCGAGGTAGGATCTCCCTCTAGCCCAGGCTGACCTGGAATTCACTATGTA
>PVHP010024107.1:0-26532 GCA_004024765.1 Zapus hudsonius
TTTCTGTGTGGGTAGTGCAGGAAAGAAATTCCAGAGACTCAGGAAGCCATTAAGTTTGGGATAGGTTTGCAATACCCCAACCTAAGTCTATATGAAGGGGAAGAAATTCTCTCCTTTGTCCCTCCTGCCTGTTTGCTGTTTTGTGTGTGTGGTGTAGATGATGTCTCTGCTCCGACCTGTGAAAGAGGGCCAGCCTCTTTCACTGTTATGCAACTTCCCCTCAATCTGTAGTTTCAATAAATACTTTTCTCCCCTTAAAATATGCCTGTTGTAACAGATGAAAACTTGATTTGAAGCTCAAGTCAGAGCTGAGTAATATACAAGGCTAGCTTGTTATTGTTTATCATTACATTCTAATTCAGAATGCTAAAAAATAAATTTTTCTGTTCTATAAATAAAAGTTATATGATGAAGTACCTAATGGTTGTTGTAATTGTGTATAGCAATATCTTTGCATGAAATTATCTTTGCAAAAATACTTAAAGTGATTTTTTTATAACTTGGATCAGGGCTATTCAAACAGTGGAATTAGCTAGGAAATCCTAGCATTGTTATATACTATTTCTTGATCTCCATGCTAATTACATTATGCTAACACACCTTGTAATAATGTAACATTAGAAACATAATTAAGGTTCATGTGTATTTATCACACATTGGTCTGTATTAATGTTAAAGTTTTTATTTTACAAAATAAAATGTAAATGATCATTAAATACATAGGTTCAAAGAAAAGAGACAATCTTATTGGTGAAAAATTTTAATCAGAACATAAAAAATAATAGTTATAATTGAAAAAATGTCTTGGATTTCATTAAAAATAATTTATCTTCTGAAAACTACCATTGACTAAAAAGGCACTCCACTTGTGATTTAGATTACTGATAAAATTTTCATTTTAAAAATATATGATAAATTGCTAAGTATAAAGAAAATATCATTGATATAATAAAAAATGGTAATATACTGCACATTAGATTCATTAATATGATATCTGAATGGATAATAAAAGTATAAAACATACAAGATTTCACTAGTTATTAGGAAGCTCAAAGCAATGTTTTGTTTTGATTCTCAGTAACTAACAGTACATTATAAGTACTAGCACAGCTGATATTAATGAAGAGAGACCATACCAGGTCCTAGCATTGCTGTGTCAAAATTAGAACTCTTGTATACTTCAATGACCATGAGAATTCATGCAAGTACTTTAGGAAACCATTTGGCTTCATCCACTATAACTGGAGATATGCATACCTGTGATGGAGCAAGGTCACGCCTAGGCATATTCGCAAGAAAAGTAGTACAGTTGTCTGCTAAAACACTATCCACAAATGCTCATAGCAATTCAATTTTTAATAGGCAAAACTAGAAATAAATCAAATATATATTAACAGTAAAATGAGTTTCATATCTGGTATACATTTATGCAATACAGTAATGGACAATAATAAAAGTAATAGTCCCAACTACACAAGCTGCACACAAATATGTGGATGAATCTTGAACAAGGTTGAAGAAAAGAAGTCAGACCTAAGAATTAAATATGCATTAAAATTGTTTAAAGACAGAAAAAGGGCTAAGGACATGGCTTAGCAGGTAAGAGTGCTTTTGTGTGAAGACCTGAGGTCAATTTCCAAGTGTGGTCACACATGCTTGTAAACCCAGTGCTGAGAGGGACAGTCAGGAGAATCACCGGGGCTCACTGGCCAACCAGTCTAACTGGAAAACGGTGATCTTCAGGTTCAGTAGATGCTGTCTTAAGGAAATAAGGTGTAAGAGTAATAGAGGCCATCTATGTTCTCTTTTTTGGCCTCTACATGTACATATGAAGCATATCTGTCTGCACACATATGTATATATTCCATACACACATACCATACACATATAATAAATAAAAATACCTACATAAATAATTACAGGTAAAACTAATCTGTGGTGCTTGAAATCAAGATCATGGTCTACCTACGATGGCTAGAAGGCAAGAACAACTAGAATAGAAGAAGAAAGAAGAAAGGCAGGTAGCACAGCTATCTTCCCATTGGTTCCTGGCCACCATGATCTGAGCTGATTTCCCCATAAAAATGTGTTGGATCTATAAGCCAAAATAAACCCTTTAGTCAGTGAAATGGTTTCTCTGAGGTATTGTGTCATAGCAATGAGAGAGTAATACACATTTTAACACTGATTTTAAGAGAATATTTTCATTGCATGAATTAATCTAGTCATCAGTTTATTTTTCTTCTATGTACTTCAACATTAAAATTATTGGTAAACACAAATGTATACAAAAAAACACAGGAGGTAGTTTTAATGACCCCCCAAATAAGAGCATTTTTACACTTAAAATAATGATTACACTGGATAAAAATACAATGAATCAAAGAAACTCCATGAGTCCTCGATGACTTTAAAAAATTAAAGGTTCTCATAAGGGCTTAGGAGATTGCTAAGTGGTTAAGGCACTTGCACGCAAAGCTTAATGACCTGGGTTTGATCCCCAGTAGCAACATCAAGACAAATGCACAAAGTGGCAGATGCATCTGGATTTTGTTTGCAGTAGCTGGACGCTCTGGTGTGCCCATTCTCTCTCTCTTTTTCTCTTCTCTCTATCTCTCTTTGCTTGCAAATAAATAAAAAAAATTAAGAAAAAGTATTGATATACTGTACATATCACTCTTTCTGCCAGTAGAAGGAACATGCCCTCGTGTTTCCCTTGAGCACCTTTCATTCATGTCAAAGTGTCCCAATTTGGATGATAAGTTATAGGAAGGAGGACACATCTCCAGATTCCTTCCTTCTTTCCTTTTTCTGTTTCCCAGCCACCATGACCCGGACTTCTCTGTTCCTGCATACCTGTCCTACAATGATGGACTGACCCCCCCCTTGAAACAATGAACCAAACAATAATAAAGAATTCTTCCCTTTATGTTGTTCCTGGGGATGTTGGTCATATTAGTACAGTTTTAAACATGACATATTTCAGGTTGTGTGCAGTTTGATACAATTTTGTCATGTCCTGTCTTTTTCTTTATTGTCATTATCAGCCATGACAAAATGATAAAATTCAATATTTTGTTGTTTATTTTCATGATTCCACCGAATAACCTTACTGTTAATACTTTAGGTTTATATTATCGTTTTATTCTTGGCATTTCGAGTGACCAGTATTTCAATTATTACTTGTACACTATTTAACATTTGTTTTATTATACAGTAATTGTTATAAAACATATTTTATGCTTAATTTTGTGATGATTCATTGAACTTTAATGTATTAGGAATGAATAATTTCAATGACTTTAAAAATCTAAAATTTTGGTTCCCTTTGTGGCTATGCAAACCATTTTAATGGGTAAAATTTCAAAATAGTTATATATTTATCATTTATCACCAGTTGATGAAATATTCTCATAAATAAAAATATTTATTTATAATCTAATAATTTTTCCTCTTTTCTTAGAAATATTGTGAGACATTCATCAGAATATAAAATATGACAGATAATATAACAAAATTAATGTAAAAATAAAAATTAAAAAACAAATTTGAGGTAAAAACTATATAATAAGTCTTGAAATTCATAGAATAATATCTAAATATATACTACACATTAAAAGTTAATAACACAGTAATCAGTTCTTAATTTTAAGTTTTAACATTAATTGCTCCATAAGATACTATTAAGAAGATATGTGTGACATCTCTGTGTCATTACCACACATCGTAGGATTCTGTCATCTAATTTTTACATTGTTCTCAGCTTTCTAAACTAGAAGTATCTTTAGGAGTCTTCAGAAATTCACAACTCATTTACATGTTTCCAAATAATTGATTTTTAGATCAGTTAACATTTGTTTATGCTATGGAAGGGTATTGGTTTTCTTCATGTGAATTGCAAGGAATCAGAAGACTTGAGATTAAGTTTGCTAGCTTCTCAAAGTGCTATATGATTTTAAAAATTCAAAATGATTACATTAAAATGTATATGACATTTCATTAGCACTCACTGGTTTCTTAAAGTTTATGCATTATTTTTTCTCAAAAATTTTACATATTTTATAAGTACATTTGATTTTGTAGATATAAAGTTGAACTTTCATATCTTAGAATGCACATATATTTTGTTAACATTTTATCACATACTGCATGTTTAGCAGTAAGATGTGGAGGGTCTGGTGGTAAGTGAGCATCTGAAACTGTACACTCAGCAAATGGAGGTTTAATCCATATATGAGGGAACTCTGTCAGGTATCATTGAGTTGAGTTGCCATTATTAAAGAATGATAATTAGACAAAAGATAGACAGAGTTGGGGAGATGTCAAAATAATATTGTGATCGCTTCTGTTAATGAGATATCACCCAGACAGGGGTAGAGATTCAGTATTTGCCACTGACATTTAGAGTGAGAAGAATTTTCTCATCTTTCACTCCCACTGGAGGCTGTAACTTAAGAAGGCTGTTTTCTGTTTCTGTTTTGACAACATCTGAGTAATGCTAGACTGTGATATTCACGTTTTGATTTGGAACAATAACCTCTCAAAGTTATCACATATCACCTTGAGAATATAAACCATGAACCACAAGTTAGGGAGAGAGCTAAGAATTTCTGGATCTGTTCAAAGCTTAGAAACTGTAGCTGGTATGAAGAATGCTTTTATTTTAATATTATTATGTTAAAATCCATAAAAACAATACTAACATCAGACATGGATATATGCATCCTAGCAACCATACCTTAAAATAGAAGGAATCTGGGAAAAGAGAGACTTGTAGCAGAAGTGATTGCAGGAACATATATTTTAATTTATTAATTCATTTAGTTGGAAAAGAAGCATAAATAACTGTCCCAGGAATAAACAAGTATTTTATTAACTTGACAATATTGATTGATTAATTAAATAGCATCGGTATATTTTACACTCTGGTGTCTACAGCGTACATTTTAGCAGTGTTTGTCCTGGAAGCCACGTAAGACTTGGCCATGGACACTCTTGCAGTTGAATAAGGTTTCCTCATGGAATATGGATAGTTTCTCTCAGGCCCAACATCTGTTCAAAAGAGATAAATGTGAAAAATCAAAGTATGACTATAATCATTAGAGAAAGAAAAAAATAATGCCATTTTACTTATTTATTATTTTAATTTCTATTAAAAGCTTATTTTGTATATTATTTTGGGTCATTAGCATTAAATTAACAACTAACAATACTATAACTTCTGCTTATATGAAACATATCTGAGTGATTTTTGTGTGTGTGAAGCAGGTCTTTGCTTTCTTGACATTCAGAACACTAGAGAGCATTTAGCTCTATGATTTGGAACCATTTATACAGCAAAGACACAAATAAAAAAAAAATGACAATATAGAAAAAAAAGCGTCAGTAAATGGATCCCAAAAGGAGATTTGTTTGCAGCATGAGAACTGGGGCAAGAACTGTTGACTTTTTCCACCTCAGCAAGGTATGTGATCTACATGTGCCCATAAATGATCTTGAGAATGCCAAGAGTATAGACTAGGCATATACAAATGAATATAAAATAAATATCTTCTATTTTAGCAAGCAGGCAAATTCAGGAATGCAGAATCTGTGTATAGTGAGGATTAGTTGTATGTATAAACACACTTGAGTTTACAAGTGATGTTCATACTGTTTATTTACCTTGTATCCTGTAACCTTACTAAACTCCTTCCTAAGTGTTATAGGTGGTCATGTAGCCTGCCAAGTTTCCTCTACTTTTACTGATTTTCTATAGACTTCCACTACCAATTACTGATAGAAGAATGTCTACTTTAAGTAGGGGATTTCTCCTCATGTTTGTTTTTTTATCAGTTTTAACATGTACTTTGAACCCTAGAGTTATATCATGAAATGATCAATTTATCATTATTCCTAGTAATAGTTCTTGTTCTGAAATTTACATTATTTGGCATTTATGTGTTCACTTAACTTATTTTTAGAGACAGGTCTCTTGCATTCCAGACTGAAATGGCTTTCTAGTCCAGAATAGCATTGAACTTCTGAACACCCCCCCTGCCCCTACCTTCCAAGAGCTGGAGGTAGTGTCATTTTACATATTCTTTGCAAAGATTCTCTCACTCCCTTTCTCAGGATTATTTTAGAATCCTAACAAAAATCCTAGATGAAAATTTGAAATTTTCCATTTAGAAGTAATGTATTTTTACATTAAAAATATAGCCAAATAGTTTCCATTTTTTCTTATGAAGAGGATTTTCTTAGTTTATTAAAAATAGATTTTTATAAAAACAGTATAATAATACATTACATTCTTAATAACATATATTTAAGAAACTCTTAGTCAGCTACATTTTACTCTAAATTTAAAGTTAGTTGATTGGGTAAAGTTGGATGTATAAGAAAAATAGGATACATCAAAATATGCAACATGTAAATGTATATTTGATAAATATGAGATAATAAAATTAGATAATACATTTGAATACTGGACAAAGTTATAGTTGTGGATTATTTAAAAAAATAAAACTGGTATCCTACTATTAGGCAACTAACTGAGTAGTGCAGATCAGATGTCTTTGAGCAAATGAAAATTTTAAGGGTAGAAATATAAGTAAGCAGGATTATTCAGTTCTAGTGATCTGCTTCCACTGGAGTGGAGAGTGTGATAGGGACCATGAGGGAGTGTGCAGTTCTATTTGCTTCTGACCTTTAAAGAGATATAAACAGCAGGTGAGGACAGCTCCAGCCAAAAAGCAGCCTAGAGAGCCAGCCATCCCAAGCCAGCAAGACCAACCGAACTTATACTGGATCCCAAGAAATATGTTGTGGAAAACCAGAGAAGAGCGTTCCACATAAACATCGACGGCATACCACACAGAGCCAATGATTCCTGGGGCACCTGAAAGAAACAGAAGAGTCCATGAGTACAACGAAGCATTTGCCACACTTAAATCCACCAGGACCTGCTTGACTTTCCAAAATGTGTGGTGTCATGACACTCGTGTTATGGATTCAGAGTAAATCAAATCTTAGACAGTCTCTCTTTCACCGCCTTTCAGCTTCCATCGTGTGTATCTTCCATATTTTATTTCAGTTTGTTCAAAAAGTAAATACGAAAGTGGAATGATGTGATGCTCATTTCTAGCATTAAAACAAATGCTGTGTTCTTTTAAATTTTCTTTAATAACAATGCTTACAACATGATTTTAGTTCAGCTAGATTTCAGTTAACAGAGATATGTTTAGAGAAATTTGCATAGAGGTTATTTGATGATTGCTTGAGCACCAGAGATTGCAACGACACAAACCTAAATAGGTTGGAATACTATATAAACAGCAGTGATGCAATGTGGTGATCATGACTGGGACGAAGTTGCTGTTGTAACATGGTGTATTGTCATGGAGAAAACGTTATATAACTAGGAGTATGCGCTAAAATAAAATTAAACATAATATTTGACATGCAAGCTGTAGATAGCGCCTGTTTATCACCACAATCAAGCACTGTGGGCTACAACTTTGTATGCCTGGGGGTTCCACTAACCCATGCTGGGATGACCACAAACTCATGAGGAATGCTGGAAACTATGGCTCTGGCACAGGTACTGCATCCCTTGGTAACAGGAACTCTTAGCCCCATGATAATTGTATGAGGTCATTGTCACACAAGTGTCCTGCCTCTACTTCTCCCAAATGTCTTTTGTGGCTCATGACTGTTTCATAAGGAAAATATTTAATGGAAATTAAAAAAAAAAGAAAGAACACACAAACTTAAGCAATATAAGCATTTGTTCATTGTGCAATAGTTTCTAATTGCAAGTATTACAAAGTATCTTTAATTCCTATGTTTCTATCCATTTAGTTACTACAACAATTTCCTGATGAAGTTCTCATTCATAATTTTAACTAAACGTTTGCTTCTACTCTATCAGAAGTTGGATTCTCTCTGAAGGGCATGCCCCTTAGTTTTGACAACCTGTCCAGAAGTTTAATACCTTCGTCAGTATACACCCTCATAACTTACACTAAGAACCAAAAGAGCCATGCTGTTGTAACAGATGAAAACTTGAAGTTCAAGTCAGAGCTGAGTAATATACCAGGCTAGCTTGTTCACTAATGGACATGGTACAAAGTGCTTTTCAACTTCCTGTTTATTGGCTTTAATTCTTCTCAACTCCATTTCTTTAGTGTGATATATTTTTTATTATATGTATTATCAAATGAGTTGGTGTGTGAGGAAAAAATCTAATGTAGAACTTGGCCAATTTAGTTCACTGATGTTAAAAAAAATAATAATGAGAGGTATAGTGGTAAGGAGGCAAAAGCCTGAACCTTGCTTTAGTATTTAATGTTAGAAATTTAAAAATGAATTATTTAAAATTTGGAAACATAAAGATATTCAAATGATGAAGAAATAATCTAAGAACTTCAGCATACTTTAATTTGGAATAATAATAACAAAAGCAAGTTATCGGATTCCCTGGGCACCCCAAGTGAGACGGACAGATGTGTTCTTCATTGCTGCTGTCTATAAAGGACAGCCTCCTAGGATCTGAACTTCTCCTTCACTTCGAGTCCTCAGGTGAGGATCCCTGTCCCCATCAGTACCTGCTATGAGCAAGGTGGTCCCAGCAACAAAGCAAATGCGAACTTTAATGTACGGCTCATCAGGAAGAAATTTCACACAGTGAAGACCAAGGAGGAGGGTAATAAATCCAAAGCCAGCCAGAATATCAGCAGTGATCATCAATGCCCGAGTTACCACCAACTTCACTGGAGGGGTAGAGCATGGTTTAGAACAGGAGAACACATTAACAACACAGGTATATCACAGAACACTCAGTTATGCACAACAATACAAGCACAATACTCAGAGGCAGGAATTTGTATTTGAAAACTGAATAGGAATACCTTTAATTTTCATGAAATTCCTGACACCATTATTTGTTTAAGCACTGATCAATAGCTATGTAATATTGGAGATGGCATCCTGCTAGAAAAATAAGTGCTTTCCTGTCTGCTTCCAGCTGTAACATATTAGAGTTCAATGCTGGTTTGAAGGTACAGTATCTGTTCTAAACATGTTACCCAATAAACATTAGATGAGTAAGTAAATAATTGTTTAAGGATTTGTTGAAATATTAAAAATAATTGGCAAAGTCATGGACAGGAATATATGATGAAATCCTATAAGATTTGTGTTGCTCGTTGACCGGCTGGTGGGGAGAGGGCTTTAGGAGAATTCATTCTGCTGTTCAAACAGAAGATTGTTTCTGGAAGCCAGGCTATGATCTCTTTCACCTCTTCAGATTCTCAGCCTTCTTTTCCTGTCCTCCTGTAAACTCCCCTCGCCCTCGTGCACTGCCAGAGGAGCATATTCTTAAGCCGTGTCCAGCAAGAATTCACAGCAGGTATCCAGGAGGGAGGGTCCAGGCAAGGAGCAGTGGTGTGACAGCCCTGATCTCTTTCAGTGGAGGCAACTGCAATCTGTGGGGCAGTTCTACTAAATTAAAAATGAAAAGTGCTGAAAATGAAGCTCAGAGGTAAGGTCCTTAACAAGCATTTGAAGTGTCCTGATTTGATTCAAGCATTGAAAAATAAGGGAAATTAGGTCACAAACAGAAGGCAAATTACATTAAGTTAGAAGTAGTATTATGTAGGCTGATTGATGGATATTATAAATACATCTACCCTGTCATAGTATAGTGATTATATTTTATTTTCATAGTGATTTGGGATACTTTTCCTTTTAAATGATTTTTGCCCAATTAAGAGGTAAAATTCAGACATTTGGATTTTGGAATTACAGTGCTTGCAGAAGTATATTCAATTTTCCTTAATTAAAATTATATATATATCCTGGAGATATGGTTCTGAGGTTGTGTGCTTCCTGCAAACCTGAAGGCCCATGGGGAACTGATTAGAACCCCAGTTTTAATCTCTAGAACTCACATAAGCAGCTGAGCATGGCCACAGCTGCTTGTAATCCCAGTCCCTTGGGGAGCAGAAACAAGAGATTCATACACCCATGGCAAGCTCTGG
Organism: Zapus hudsonius; assembly: GCA_004024765.1. Classification (NCBI taxonomy): domain Eukaryota; kingdom Metazoa; phylum Chordata; class Mammalia; order Rodentia; family Dipodidae; genus Zapus; species Zapus hudsonius. The sequence continues at coordinate 10,023 of PVHP010024107.1, forward strand.
AATCAAAATGATAGTCAGGAGCAAGTGAAAACAAGTGGGGGGGGTGATCAAAAGGAATACCAGATGTTCTCTGGCTGCTCCAGGTGAGCCATTGGATACTGTATCAACACATGCACATGCATGCACCTCTCTCTCTCTCTCTCTCTCTCTCTCTCTCTCTCTCTCTCTCTCTCTCTCTCTCTCTCTCTCTCTCTCTCTCGACCTTACAAAACAAATCCCTGTCTGAGGCCACTCCCTAGATGGACAAGGAGACAGGCTTATCTAACTGCACTTGTATGAAAACAGTAAAAGACTAAAAATAAAACTCTACTTCCTCATCGATAATGACCTAAATTAGAGGACAGAGACACTCTATTTTCCTAGAGTACATATTTATCCATATTGCCTTTAAACAGATGATAATTCTTTTTGAATAAGTGTAAAGACTCTTTTTTACTGTGTCATGTGAAACTAATATGTAAGGGCAAAAGAAAGCCTTGAAATAGTGCAGGCAAAATACAAAAAAAGGAATATGTGAAAATATCAGCATTGATTTTGTTAGTACAGGGAGCTGATGGATCACTTTACTTTGTTGTTCTAGAAATGTATATAACAGTATTTAGAAGTTTTAATTGTTTGGTCTTTTGTTTTTCTTCTCAGTTTTAGCCACACCCTGAATATTTGCAACACTATTTTTGGACTGATGCCCGGCATGAATTTCCATTCTTATCCATCAAATGGGGCTTTATAAGTGGTATTATATGAGTGTAGAGAGGTGAAGGGGAAGGCTTTAACTTTTCTAAGCAAAAATACATTAAAGGTCTTATGAATTACGGTAAAGGATATTTCAGGCACCTACCATCTAATAGTAGATGAAGATATTTTCAGGGTTGCTCTGGTTAAGTGCTTTTTCTTGGACTGAACTAGTGGTCCAGGGGAAAAGCCACATTCCACAGGACTACTTTTCATTTATCTTACACAAGAAGCTGCCATATGATACCATCACCCATCATTTGCTTTGAAAGGCCCTAAGCCACTTGCATTGATAACAAGACTGGTATCCTTTGGCCTGGCTCAATACTGTAAATAAATAGTGCATGCTACCGAGAAGGATTGAGAGCATCGACAATAGGATAATTAATTCAAAGGATTAATTTATGGCCTTGCTAAAACCTAACTAGAGTTCAAAGCTAAAAGCTAAACAGAGGAACAAGCTGGCTTAGTAGGGCTGCCAGCAATGCCCCATGTGCTGGAATCCCATCCCTTGGCTCCATAGTCTGGGTCTCTCTTTAGCTGTCTCTATCTGTGTCTGTTACTCTACCTTCTCTCCTCTCTATCTTAGAAAATCTTCAATTGTAATGAATGTATACTTTCTACTTGAGATCAATCGAGTTTAAAAATATTACTAGAAAAATCTCAATGCTAGGGATGGGTTACCTTCCAGTGAGTTGTTGGCCAGGGATGTTACTCATGCCCCCAGAACACTACAGGCCATTGCCAAGGCTCTTGGTTGCTCACTAAAACTAGATGGTAGGAACTTATTGCTGAAGATTCCACATGTTTAGCTGCAAGTCACTGAGAAATCAAGCTGGAGCTGAGCTGGAAACCTCTCTTTTAACCAGCTGACAGAAAGCTGGAAAAAGCTATGACTGCATGCAGCCCTATGGGAGAGAGAAGTCATCAATGGCTGTGAACAGCAGTTGACTTTGAAAGCCTCAAGACTGGCCAGCCAGACCAAATGTGACAACTGGGGTACTAATGGCAGGTCTATTGTGGGGGAAACCAGTTGCTCTATAACTGGACTGGAGGCCCACTCCATAGGAGGGAATACATGTCTGGTACTGAAGACCTAGTCAAAAGCCTATGGTGGGGGAGGTCATGATCTCTTTCAGTGTAAAGCCTATTGTTTCCTGGCTAAATGAATATGTTATGATCACCAAACTTCCCTCTAAGCACTTTTTAAATGTGTCTATTAATGCTACTCTTACTTTTAGTTGGTGATGCTTCTCTTTTCAGATGGTGGTCACCTCTGGGATGACTCAAAAGTCACAACAGTGCTGAGGAGAAGTGACAGTGCAGTGATCAGCATTGAGACCTTTCGAGGCTCAGGGATAATTACTAAAGAGGTGGCAGAAAGAATGTAAGAGTCAAAGGAAGGGTAGGACTGCTTACGATGCAATCTTCCAGACACAATATGGCCTTGATACTCATGACTTCACAGTGTCTGATAATACCTATAGAAGACCTTCATAAAAGGAGAAAAAGATGACGACATCAAAATGAAAGAGAGAAAGAGGGGCAGGGGATATGATGGAGGGTGGATTTGAGTGGCGGAGTTTGGGGGTGGGGAGGAAAATTATCATGATTTATTGCATATAATTATGGAAGCTGTCAATACAAAGTCTAAAAAATATAAACAAGAAATAAATCCCTAGAATGCTAGTCATCTAGCTGATCAGATCTAGTCATAAATCTTGGCACCCAACAAGTGTATTTCAGGTTCTTAAGCATTAATATAAGCCTACCATAGTCATTAGGTCAGATCTCTTAGAAGACACTAAAAGCATTTTTACCATCATGGAAGATAAAAATGTGCAAAAATACACTCCTCATTATTCACAATTTAGAAATGGACTCTTTCTAATAGAAATGTTTTGGACTGGACAGAATGTTAACAAAGTAATACATGATGCCTGCACCCCCATCCCACTGCCCCGCACTGAGATCACATCCACTGCATTAGTACATAAAGCAGAGACACAGTAAACATCTGAGCTGCGCTCCCGTTCAGGCAGGCAGGGAGATCTCCAGTATACATACAGGAGTGTTCCGCATATATAGAATCGTACTCGTCACAGGTGCGAATCCCGTCAAAAGCATTTGTGACACATTCCCACCAGAGGCCTCGGCACTTGGTGCTCACCTGTGGATGAGAGAAGACACTGTGAAGGACTCATGCGGGCACAGAGACATGGCCTTTCCCAAAGTGGGACTTGACTGTCATGTTCCACAGTGAACCACAGTTATGACAGGCATGATCAGGATTTCACTGACAGTGAACAATACATTTAAGAATATCTTCCCTTAAGCACTGACAATTAAAAGTTTTGGGGGCCAGGAAATGAATCGACTCCCTGATTGGAGGGGGCATGTGAAGAAATAAGGCACAGCTGAGAGGAATCAAATCAGAACTAAATGCATTCAATTTTCTATGGCTTTATTCGTCATTGTGTCAGGCCTTAACATCAAGGGAATCCATTTCACTTCATGGTGCTAATATTTACTCATGAAAATCTATACAATAATAGATGAAAAACATTAATGTCAAGAGCCCATTAGAATGTACATTAATTTGTCTTCATTATGAACACTGAATTTCATGAAGAAAAGTGCTATTTTTTAAGAACTTCATAAATTTAAAATTAGCGACAAAAGACTAATAAATGAAACACATCAATAAATGACTAAAAGCCCGGGTCTTCTTCCTCCCTGTTACTATAATGACATATTACAGATGCTTAAGCTTTGATATGTATGTTGACAAACTGAGTCCCAATCGCATATAATTTGACAAAAGCTGCAAACCATTTTCCTTTGGCATTAATGTTCATTTATAGCTAAAATGTATGAAAGTCCCAATCCTTTATCCATACTCGATAAGTTTCAGTCAATGTTTTACAAAAGCAAATATGCCAGCAGAAAATAGCTTCCAGTACTTTTTTAAGCTTTTTTTTAAAGTTGCATATGTATTTGGATGTGACTCTCAGCTCCATGGTCTGCTTTGAATCTCTGTTTTGGGCCAAATAAAATTCTGCCACTTGAAACCCCATTATACTTTTGAATGGGTACCTCTGTTATTGCTTCTCAACTAAAATATTTATAATTGGTAATAATTAACAATTATGTATTGAGTCTACACTCAGAAGCACTTATTATCTGATCTAGCCCTAAAAGAACCTTAAAAAGACATATTATCATCTAACTTTCAAATAATAAAATGGAGTACTGGGACAATGATAATCTGATAAAAAAAAAAAACTCAGTAAATATGGGAGACAAAGCTCAGACCCAGCAGTGTGTGTGTGTGTGTGTGTGTGTGTGTGCTTCCACACACACACACACATGTGATCACACACTCCAAAACATTATTACAATGTACTTTACATTTTTAACATTTATTTCAGCTTAAAGTATTCCAGAATTGGCTATCAGAAGCTAGCCCTAACTTGAATCTCATTCAAGGTCTCTTACTTTTCAAACTTCTACTTTGGCTTACTATTTCTAAGGTTAAATCTGAAAGTAGTTTTCCAGATTTTATGGAGGACTATTTGACCTGGAGAAACTTGGAGGCCAAAAAATCAAATTTAAAAAAATCATCTTAGGAAAGCGAATGCCTTAAATTCAAGGAAGAATGTGAACTTACACATTTACACATGCATAAACTTACACACAAATTGATACTCTATGGTGTGACCTTGTTAAAGATTTTCCCTCTTTTGAACTTCAATCCCCTTATCTATATAAGGGAAATAAGGATAGGGTGGTTATTACTATATCATATATGATAATAACAACTAATATTTTAAGCCATTTTTGCATATGTATCGGTAGCCCAGGGCATCTTGCAGCTGCTAATGAATGTCAGATTCTTATGCCACTTTTTGTATATGGCACATGAGTGCCTTGGGAATCAAACCTAAGCCAGAAGACTTTGCAAGCAAGCTCTTTTAGTCATTAAGACATCTCCCTGGCCATATTATTAAAATTACAAAAAAACTGCTAGATAGATGAGTATAATGGGGCTAGGTCTCATAGTTCTGTAAGTATGGGCTGTGTTCAGCTTCACTAATAATGAATGTGAAGAAACTTGGATGTAATGAGATGACTGGTGGCCATAAAAGAGATATGTCTCTGTCCTACTTCCCAAAACCCGTGTCTATGACTCTGTTTGCAAATATAGCAGAGCTAAGTACCTTGAAATGAGGACATCACCTTGGGTTCATAACACCAGGTAAGCTCTGAACATATGGTTCTCATGTTTATCAGCTACACATGGAAGAGAGGCACAGGCTGATGTAGTCAGTTTTCTCATTGCTGCAAAGAAAGGAACTCAACGAACAAGCAGCTTGTGGAGGAATGGGTTTATTTTGGCTTACAAATTCGAGGGGAAGTTCCATGATGGCAGGAGCAAACTATGGCATGAGCAGAAGGGTGGACATCACCTCCTGGTCAACATCAGGTGGACAAGAGCAGCAGGAGAGTGTGCCAAACACTGACAAGGAGAAGCTGGCTATAACCCCCATAAGCTCACCAACAACAACACATTTCCAACAAAATGCTAATTCCAAAACTGCCATCAGCTGCTGATGGAGCATTCAGAACACATTCATTTGTGGGGGACACATGGATCAAAATCACACAGGCTAGCCTGAGCAGCCCACAAGTCAAGGAGAGCCCAAAGCTCCCAGAAGCCAACACTTTTCCCCTGGAGTCTTCATAGCAGTTCAGTCTTGACTAAAGCTTGATACCAAACCTCTGCCCTCCAGAACAGTGACAGAATAAGTTTCTTTTCTGTTAATCGTTGCTGCTTATATGTTCATTTCTTATGGTAGCCCTAGGAATCTAGTAGAGCAGAAATGGTTCGTTTTGTGTCTACCGTATGTTACCATGTAAGAAAACAGACCTTCTCAGAGTCTATGTCCTCAGTCTCTTAGCTCCCAAACACACTGGATCCAGATTATTCTAACTGTGTAACATAAATATGAGGTCATGGCTCTGTAATGGGATAATAATTGTCCACAATTTTCTTGACCAAATCAGCTACTAAAATGCTATTGTTCTAATGTACATAGTTTTTTGTTTCATATTGTGCGGCTTCTTAGAAAGTGGCCTGAGATGTATGTATGAACACTGTTATTTCACACTAATAAGAATATTCAGTCTTAATCCAGTGCTGGTGTCAATTTCAAGTCTATTGATCATTTACTTGCAATGACCATATTTAGAAAAGCAATGAGCTCATTAAAGGAAACAAGGAATCCAATTTCATTAGGTATTAATGCTCAGGGGCACACTATTAAATTGCTTGGTATTCACATTCAGTTAAGGTACGTGAGAACAGTGACTGTAATTAACTAAACTTGTGTGTTAATACAGCACTTATTGGAGACACCCTTAAAGGTGCCTTTGCACACAAAATACAAGGTTAAAAGATTTTGTTATGTGCTATATGAGTCTTCAGACAACCTAACCCTCTCTTATAATATGGCTTATTAGGAGCTTTTTACAGAGTAAACCAAGGTAAATTCTTCAGAGTATTAAGTGAAGTCCTTATAAAGAAGATTGATGTTGAAATATTATGCCTAGCCTTTACCAAAAGGCAAAATAATGTAAACTTAATTTTTATTTAAAAATACTTATTTTTTTTAAAAAAAGAGGAAGGGAGGGAGACAGAAACAAAAAAGAGTGAGAATAGGTGCACCTGGGTGTCCTGACACTGCAAAGGAATTCTAGATGTGTGTACCATTTTGAATGTCTGGCTTGGCATAGGTACTGGGTAACTGAACCCAGGGCGTTAGGATTTACAAGCAAGCACCTTTAACCGCTTATCCATCTCTCCAGCCCTTTTTCCTCATTTTCACACTTTCATACATGTATATTTTCAATCTTATTCCCTCAATTATCATCTATCATTTCCTGCCCCCTCCCACTAACACCCTTTTCTTCCTCATTAATCTCTAAGTCACTTTCATGTCTTTAAACCATGGTGTTTAATTAGTATTTCTTGTATGATTGTGGGTGGAGAGTTATTTACTGTAGAATGGGAAACTTTCCATTGGCTACAGTACTCATGAACATGACTCCTCCACTCCCATTAGCTGTCAATAGCTACTCTCGGAAGCCTGGGTCTTCTGATGCTTCTCCCATTGACAGTCAACTATCGACTGGCTCAAACTTGGGTTGGAAGCCACAGCTCCTATAAATTCATAAGTGCAATGGCCATGATCTATCCAGGTGACATTTTAAAACCCTCCTTCCCTTCCTCCTGCTTCTCTACCTGCTCTTCCAAGAGGTTTCCTGAGCCTTGGAGAGGATGGTTTAGATGTCCTGTTTAAGGCTGAACACACAGTATCCACTTACGCTTGGCAATTATGCCAACTATGTGTCTCAGTATTAACCACTGCCCATTGCAGTAAGAATCCTCTGATCAAGACTTCAAGCAGTACTAACCAATGAAAGCAAATACAGATAATTTGAAGACAGTTTGAAAGCTAATAATTTTAAACTTAAAGTATCATGAAATAGAGGATTCTAATTTTAACCTTTCTCTTTTTCACATGTAGTTGACAAAAGTATATCACATAGAAAATAATGTGAAATTATTTTAAATATTATTTCAGCAAATGTCTACTGCTCCTGAAAATGAGAAATTTATGCAGGGCATCTACAGTAATGCAGAAGATACCAGTCTGCCACCCAATTGCTTGTCAATACTTAAAATGGAGAAATATGGCAGGACAGCCTAGATACCTGGCTGTCTTAAAAACCTAGTCCGCCTGGCCTCCTAGCATCTCCCACCACAGATAAGAGGACCTACCAAGAGTGAGTGACTGCTCACATCCAGCTGAGGTTTGTGCTTACAGTGGTTCCATAGTCCTTGCTAAGCCTGCCCTGTGCCTCCTCAATGGGTATCTGGCTCCTCAAAGCATTTGAATTTTCTGCTCTGGGCTTATAGTTATTGACTTTTCATTCTCAAATTGTCAAATTTCTACCTGGAATTCAAGTCCCACTGAAAATTATTCTTTCTTCCATGAGGCATTCCCTCATGCTCTTTCTGGATGGAATTAATCTCTTGTTATTCTAAAATTATTCAGTAAGTTTGTACTTTAAGTATAGCATAGTTTGTATATTTAAAACACCATTGATTGAAATTATAAGTGTTTTGCTAAATAAAAAACATATTAACTACTTTTCCATACTTTTTAAAAAATTATTTATTTATTTGCAAGCCTGTTGGGGACACACTAGGGCCTCTTGCTGCTACAAATGAACTCCAGATGCATGCCCCAATTTACACAACTGGCTATATGTGGGTACTGTGGAATCAAACACAGTATGTTAGGCTTTGCAAACAAGCTCCTTAACCACTGAACCATCTCTCCAGCCTACTTTTCCATACTTTATCATTATATTTTGCAGGTTTCCATGAGACTCTTTTCATGCGAGAATATAACTGTATTTTGAGCACATGCTATTCAGAATACCCTACTACTAACCCCCCAATATATCACATTATCTTCCTAGTCAATTTCGCTTCTTCCTTCATATCATCTGTACATATATAATTCTCTCTATCTATAGGACCCACAAATTGAGAAGAAATAGGTGATAATTATTTTTCTTGGACTGACAATTCACTTAATTTGATGATCTGCAGTTGCATCCATATGACACAGCTTCCTTTCTCTTTATCATAAAGTTGTACTCTTATTAATTCGCTGGTTTGGGGACATGCATTGAGTGTAATGTTGGCCTGCCATTTTCCAGTCTGTATTCACTGAATGCCCCCCGTGATCATCAATATGCCAAATAATTGTCCAGGATACAGCAACAATTAAGCCATATATGGCACCTTGATTCAACGATCCTATAGTCCCTCCTTCTTGGTAAATAACAGATAATCAATGTATTCAGAAGTCTGTTCATTTTTCCCAACCCACAGATTTTATATATATATATATATATATATATATATATATATATATATATATATATATATATATATATATATATATATATATAATTTCTCATCTGCCCTTTGAAGTAGAAAATAGCCAAAGCCACTGAGTGAAGAGTTTTTGCTTCTGATGTACATATGCTTTGTTTCTTTTTTCCCCTCCCTTTGATTGTATAAGACAGGTTTTCACTCTGCAGCCCAGGCTGGCCTGGACCTTACAGTGTAGCTCAGTCTCACACTGAACTTGTAGCAATCTTCTTGCCTCAGTTTCCCAAGTGCTAGGATTCAGGCATGAGCCTTCACCATTTCATAGGTGCTTTTAACTTGAATAAAGAAAGTAGAACAGCTAAATCCTGGCACTAGGGTGACTATTATTTACACTAGAAAGTTTAAACTCACTTCATGTCATCCTGGGCCTTGTCTAATGGACACTTTTTGTCATGTTTTTGTTAAGTCTTGAGGATGAGCAGGATACCACTCCAAAGGCTTTAGGCACTCATGCAGGTGATGACTCATAGTGCCATAAATTACTTCCTTAATCCTGTGATTATCTGTCTTGAAATCCATAGCAGTACCCCATAAGTACCCCATTAGGGCTTCTTGACCCTCTGGAACTGGAGATCATTTCATTAAATGAAATACTGCAGGCATAGAATGAACCCTCTCAGGAGACAAATATTCTGTTTTCCTTCCTCACTCCTAAGTGGAATCCAAACATTGGCTCTCACATAAGTTAATAGTAAAATTGTAGCTTTCAGGGTCTGGGGGGAAGTGTAGAAAGAAGGGTTAATTAATGGGGACTAAGTCGCAGTTAGAGAAGAGCAAGTTCAAGATTGCTAGTGTGCAATAGGGAAACTTCATACCATGATATTGTGCTATGCATTTCATAAAAGTAGACAAAAGTCTTTATGGTGTTTTACTATAAAGGATTGATAAATCACTGAGGAGTTACTTATGTTTAATCTGTCTTAACTGTGACACAATGTGCCCATCACCTATACCCAATTGATATGTACACTTTTATATTTTTAGGTATTAGTTAAATCATTGTTAAACAAAAAGATTGCTCTATTATATCGTTTTAAAACTTGTCTTAATCCTTCTGAAATACAGACACACTATTTTGTCTATCTTGTCTTTTTACTATTTTTGCCTTGCCTTTTCACTTTTCTATAGATAAATATGTTCAAAATATACTTGGTCTTTATCAGTTCTCCAACTATATAGACTTGTAATTTAATTGAGTTATTATGTACAGTAGAATGCTAACCCAATGCTCAGAAACAGAGATTTTAAATTGCATTGTTTTAATAGCTATAAAATATTAGTCTTTACCTTTCCTTTATTTTTTTTTGTTTCTCCTTAAAATGCCATGAAGAAAAGCTCTATTATCCAGGCAGAATACCCTTCTCTCAAAAGGTTATTAGACATCCTAGGAGATTAGAACTTTATTCCCATCTTATTAAAAATTAAGCCAGTTACATGCAACTTTTTAAAATTTTAGCAAGATATGAGATGTTATTTTGAAAATGTGATTGTGTCTCTAGAGATATTTTTATTTAGGATTTAATGTGAAATGCCAAAAATCATCTCCTATTATCTTTCATTCATTCATTTAGCAATGTGCTGAGTGTCTGAATAAGCGCTCCTTCAGTTCATGTGCACAAATGCATCATGGTGTCCTATCATGTGGACACCAGTGCTGGGGGCTACAAGAAATCTTGAACTGAGTAAGAAATCAGTCACCATCTGTAATGCCTGCTGGAAGAAATTGAAAATAACTATAAAGTAAAAGTACTATGCAAATAATCAAAGCATATAGTAGGTGAAATAATTCTAATGCATACTTTATATCTGAAGGAATTATATTATCCACAATGCAATAGAAATCTCAGGACAAAACCTGATCATTAGGGTAAAATGAACTCCAACATGAGCAACCTTCTTTTGAAGAAATAAAATTGTAATCATTACTGTGTTTGGTATATAGTACTTTCTCAGGAAATAATTAACAAAAAGTAACTGAAAATTGAATCATCTTATACAAACACTTTTTACTTCTAATAATGGATAGACTAGCCATTTTTGGTAAAAGGACTTTTTATACTAGTGTATGATCAATAATTATATATGTCATGCTAATATGTACTAACATACAGAAATATGTACCTTTGTGAAATGTAAGCATTTCATAGATAACCATTACTATGGGACTCCATGGTTAATATTATTCTTCTGGTGAAGTAATACACAGTCTTCGGTGCAAATGTGGACAAAGCACAACCCAGAGAAATAAATAACATTTCTCTAAGAGGATCAATAATAAAACATAGGAACAAAACGTCACTCTTCAATCTTTCAGTTCACTGAACATTATACAAAATGTCATCTCCTCCCCCAGAACAAAAAGAAAACAATGAACTGTGAATTAATCACAATCCACCTGACATGTATCGGCTGATTCATATTTCCTTGTGCTGGGATAAATGATTCAGATACACAGGCTCATTGAATCCTCATAAGAAGCTGATGGCATGTGAGTTATCATGCTCCATTTCAGAAGGGCAGCGTGGAATTTCATACACAGTACCTCTAATATCAAGTCAAACGTAAGCACCTCCTCACTGCATGCTGACCTCCAGATGAAGTGTACTAAGCTAAGCCTGGAAAAAAAATCAAAAAGGTGGAAAGAAAGACGATCTAGGGACATGTTCCATAGTGATTTAACTATGGAAACTAATAATTTAATGTCTATTTGAGTGACTCACTACACAATGCCTTCAGGCACCCCAAAATGGCAAGGCCGATTTCAACCTTAACTTCTCTCTTATCACCTTCATTCTCAAGGTACCAGCCATTCCCACCAAGACCAACCCCAGTAATCTGAGATTTTTAGAACTTCTTTTATCTTTACATATCTGTTCATACTCACTACACTATATATCACCATCACCATTGTTTTCCTCCTGTTTAGGGCAAATCTCCCCTAACTGTTTAAGTCACAGGTTATTTTAACAGCTTCTAACCATCACCTACAAGTAGCCAGAATGACCGATCATTCTGATAAAGCACCCTTACCTATGTGATATGACTTATATTATACAGGATACATTAAGTCCTTAATGACTTGATCCCTGCACTTTCCTCTCTACATCAGAACATGCGCATAGGGCCACAAATGTGCAGTGACTCGCCACACCATCCTGTAACTATGTTCTATGGGTCTGTGTTCTTCACTACACTGAGCGACACCTACAGGTGCTCTAACTCATAGCCTAGAAACTACTATTTTGGCTGGCATACAGTGGAATATCTGTGGGGTGAAACAAGATAGGAAGAATACAGAGAGAAAAAGGGAAAGAGAACGAGATGAAAGAGGAGGATGAAAAGATGGGGAGAAAAAGAAAAGGAGGGCGGATGAAAGAATAGGCGGAAGGTTCTGAACAAGGGAAGGAGAGTGTACAGCTCAAGAGTCACACACTGCTAATGGAAATTTCTGGACAATGTTGGTCTCTAGCTGTCTCTTTATGGATGCAGACACGGGGAGATCCAATATAAAAGAACAAGCCTGAAAAGAACCTCAGAAACAACTGAGCTCAACTTCATCTTATAACTGAGGAAGTTAGCTGAGGACAGTGGGTATGACTTATTCAACAGAAGCAGTTAATTAATTTGGTTGAGAAATCTCCAGCCAAGTTCTCTTCACCAGTAAGTCTTCCCAGAAACCACTGAGTCAGTAAAGATTACATCAGGATGGAAGATTGAGGCCTTTAATTCTTGATCTAAGGTTGCACATGTCACATTTCAGGGGGCTGTTACTTTTGTTCTAATATTTTTATTTAATCTAAAGAACTCCACTCTTCAAGGTAGATATATAATTGATATATGAAGTATATATATAAAGTAGCACAAAGGATACTTGAGTTCTTTCTGCCTCTTGCTTTGTGTACCATCATCCAACAAATACTGAACTGTTCTCTGTGTTTTCCTTGTACTTTCACCCCATCCAGAAGCCCCTGCAGCCATTTCAACCTATAGAAATCATTTGAGACATTTGGAGGCTTGGCTCAAACGCTTTTTCTTCCATGTGTCCTGGTTCAATGCCCCTAGTGAAAAATAACTGTTTTACCATCTCTGACTCAATAGTTATCAGTTCATTTATTTCTCAAAATATGATTTGAGAATTTTTATTATTAATTATTACTATAAACAATTAACTATATAACTATATAACTAACTATATAAATGATTTATTTTTATTATTTTATTATAGTTCCACTTATGTCTTTTCTCCTACACTTGACGCACACCTCTTCTTCAACTATGATGAGCTCAGACTTTCTACATGACACATATTTTATGCATTTTTCCAAGTTAAACTGAACCATAGAACCAATTTTCCAACTCTCACACTCACTGTATCAAATCTATGAGCCGCGATACCCTCTCTGTTTAACTTTTCACGAGTGTGATTTCGTTTATAGACTGTTGTGTTGACTTGTCCAACAGTTGTTCAAAGTGAGCTGTGAGCATGGATCAACCAACAATGATGGATAAAGGAGAGTGAATAGAATAATCAGGTCGGTGTGGATCAGAACTTTCAAACATTGTACAGAATGATGAATTTTTATCCTGGTGAATAAAAGAAGCAAATATGAGAGACTCCCATCCCTTTCAAGATATTGACCTTAAAGAAGTTGTTGAATGAGAAGAGGCATCATTGGAACAGGGTTCCTTTCTCATTGAAGCTTTTGGGGGACTCCATTTCAATGATGGGAAATGGGAAGGAAGTAAGAACAGTTTTCCGAGGTTAGGAAGGATTCCCTTGTAGGGATTAACAAAGGCAACATATTCATTGATTTTAGGGATGTTCTTCTAGAAAGCAGGCAGACATTTGGCTGCCATGCAGGACTCCCAGCCTCACTCCCTACAAGTTTGGCCCTTCCCAAACTTCTATTTCTTAATAGAGAAGGTTAACAGCTCCATTGCCTGAAGTAAAAAGACTCAAATTATTTCAAAAACATTCAATCAATGACTTTTGGAGGCAATTTGAATATTTTAAAGCATTTTCAAAAACACACTTTAGAGTCTGCTCAATTGATGTTTCTGTGGATCACCTAATTCAGCAGTCAAAATGGTGACCAACTGACCTCAGACATTCCCCTGAGCATGTTCCCAGGGCATCTTCCATTTACTTCTCATGTTCTAGCCAGATAAAATACATCACAGAAATCATTTTACATAGCAACCCCCGCAAGCTCAATTTTACACCAGTTTTTAGAAATATAATGTATACCACTAAGGAAATATTTGTTACTCCATCTGTTCTGATGTGCTATATACAAGAAGAAAATTAAGCACAAGACATAATAAATGCAAAAACATATGTACAACACAGTGGAAAAATATGAATTTTCATTTCTACCTCTCATTTGAAAACATAATACATTAAATTAAAAGAGAAAAATATATAAACTGTCTCTGTAGCATTGATCCTAAGCTTTGTAGTGGTGGCTGTATGGTATTTGTTAGGATGAACTCGTCCCTTCCGACTGTGCAGGAAAGAGCAAATGGTGATGATATTTACACTTGAGTTCTTGTTATATTGTGGTCTTAACTTAAGTGAATTTCCCTAAGCCTTACCAATAAATAGCAAAGATTCAATTATTTTCTCAGTTCTCTCTCTCTCTCTCTCTCTCTCTCTCTCTCTCTCTCTCTCTCTAACTATAATCACAGGAAAAGCTTTCAAATTTCTCTTCTTTTTAAAAAAAATCATTCAGTGAGAAAAATAAAGTCCTCATGTGTATGCCCACTCTCCTGGCTTATAAAAACCAGGTCCAAGTGAAATCCATGTTTAAGAGCCTGTATCCTAGACTTTGGCATGCAATAGAAAGACCACTTGTCCTCAGAAAATTTTCATCTCTTTGGCAATTCATGAAAACATTTTTTTCTATTGGAGTAGCAATTAGATGGCTATAATGTGCCTTAAATTCAGTTACCCAATACCCCAAATGATTAGCCCTCCTTTAGAAAGTGGATCACTGCATTCTGAATGGTACCTTCAAGGTTAACAAGTTTTCCTGGGAAAGAAAGACTTACTGGAAGGAACCTTGTTCAGATTGGCATACCGAGCTGTAGAGAAGGGGAATCTTGGTAGGACTCTGGCAGGGTCTACACCATTACATTTGATAAGTTAGCCTTATGAAAACAGCAGTTATTTAGTTACCTCACCTGTAAAATGGGACAACATCTTATTTATCTCCCACATCAAAAGGATTCCACAAGCTAAAAGTGTGACTCTTCAGTAGAGATAAGCCACGTTGGCTGTCTTTGCTCTCCTAAGTCCCAGGAAAACACTGATATTTGTGTACAGCCATAAGACTGACTGAAATGTGGACCCTCTCAGCAAGAGAAGTGGCTGACTTCTTACCTCCAGGGAGTCATCAGCATTCACCATCCAGCAGTCCGTCCAGGTGGCCACAATCAAAAACCCAGTGGCGAAAAAAGCAAAGAAGCAGGCGATATACTGGAGAAGATCCCTCATGGTGGCGAGCAGGCTTTCCGGAAGGGACACATGGGCAGATGCTCTTCTGGACCAGCTAAGGGAGCTGGAATGCCATTGGCCTCTGTTCGGATACCTGGAGATGAGGAAGCACGGGTCCTGCTTTTCCTCACACCCACCTGCAGGCACCTTGAGTCACAGCTAGAATTGCACAAACAGGCTGAAAGCCACAAAGGGGTCTGGAGGTCATTATCAGAAGCAGTAGGCCTCCAATCAGAAGCTGGGCTGTGAAAGGACTGGGCACATTTTGGTGGGGGAGAGAAGAAGCCCTGGTGAAATTTTCCTTCAGGGCTGTGGGCTAATGTGAACCGATGGTCACAGAAGCCTGAACTTGAACCAAGACAGAGCAAGGAGGAGGGGTCCATGCCTCGGCTAGAGCTTGTAAGCTGGGCCTTCTCAGGACCTGGGGAGACCCAGCTGCTCTCCTTCCCCCTCAGAAGAAGGCTGTATGGTTGACTGAGTGCAGTTTTATTGTTAGGACTATTTTAATATTCTCTGATTACCTTAGACAGACAGGTTACTGGTGAAATTTATGCTAAGTGCTAGCTCAAGGGAGTTTGCATTCCAAGGTTTGGGCAGAAAAGCTCATGAAGGACTTTTAGCACCTGAGCTGGAGGCAAAGCCAAGGATCCTAACTTTCCAGCATCAAAGACTGAGGGAAAATGTGCATTTAAAAATTATTTGTTTAGTTTTAATTGACACATTATCCTTATATGTATTTATGGAGAACAGTTTGACTGGTTCTTCCAAATGACTTGTCAGTTAAACAAAAGCACAAACACAGATGCCAAACTCAAAAAGAAAAATGAAATAAAAATCCCATTATTTTTCAGTAATACCCTCAACTCTACTACAAGTACAGAATCAAGAATTATTATTATTATTCAGTGTTTTTTAAATATAAAATATCTTCTTGAGTGTGTAGCCAATGGCTTTACTGTTAATTTATTTTTAAATATATTAGTAAAACTATATTAAATGATTTACAGATTAGATATCAGGTAACCCTCAAAGGCATCTTAAGATGAATGTATTAATGTCTGCCATTTTGCAGAAATCATATCTCAAAAGCTCCCAGACTATACGTTTCAGAGCAAGAACTTATACCCAGCGTGGTCTGCTCTTAAATGCTCACATATAAGTTACAACAGTCATTACAGAAGACAGTGTGTTGATGCCTCAACAACTATTTCCAGAGGTCTCTAGAATAATTACTCCAACACCAGTGCAAG
>PVHP010024108.1:0-26741 GCA_004024765.1 Zapus hudsonius
AGAGAGCTGGGGACAACTCAATTCCACCAACAAGATACTAGATGATGACTGACATTCTGGCAGGAGACAAACCACACCTAGCCTTCACACAGGGCCCAAATGAAACCTACAAGAAAGTGATGAGACAAACAGTAGACCAATCACCACAGCAAGTCTGATAATCCATGAAAGGTCAATGGAGACAGACACCAATGATACCCAACACAACCCAGGGCAAAGATCCAGAGATACTTAAGATCTCAACAACAAAGAAGACTCAAAACTCACTCACTCTATGACTCAGAGAACTGAGCAGAAGAGGGGGCGGATAGAATGTAAGAGCCATGGTGGGGGAGAATATCCAGAGACACTGCCTACCTCAACAACAATACACAAGGGGGAAGAAAAGAAAACGAAAAAATGGCTACCTCTGGTACAGTTCATACTCCCTATCCATGGACAGATCCAGAATGCACACCAAGGTCGCACCCCAGTGGGTAGGGGACAGAGAGGAGGGAAACATTCACAAGATTTGCTCATACAATGTATAAACTTACTCATAATAAAGATATTTAAAAAAAAAACTTCAAGTATCTCTGTGTGTCAAGCACCATTACAGGAATTTCAGATACAAGATGAAGCAGAGAAACAAAACCCTTCCTTTATGTCACCTCCAGAACGGGAAGTAAAGGTAAGTGAACGAAGGATGTGATGCAGGTCCCCTTCCTATCTTTGGAAAAGATACCAGCGATAACCAACTGAAAGAGATCACGCTTCTGTGGGCTTCT
The DNA here is from genome assembly GCA_004024765.1 of Zapus hudsonius. NCBI lineage: Eukaryota > Metazoa > Chordata > Mammalia > Rodentia > Dipodidae > Zapus > Zapus hudsonius. The sequence continues at coordinate 768 of PVHP010024108.1, forward strand.
AGTTTTAGTGGTTTTAGTCCATGATTGACTGGCCCTGTTGCTTTGGGCCTGTGTAGCAGGGAGCATATGTTGAACCAAAACCACTCACCTCTTGACTGGAATCAAAAGAGGGACCAGCATAGCAGATTCCTCCTCAGTGACCATATGCCCAGTCATCTTGATCTTCTACTAAGTCTCCTATTGTAAAGATTCCCTCACTTACCCATCGTGGCAGATGCGAAGGATCAAGCCATGAACACACAGACTGTGAGGGATATTCAAGACCCAAACTATAGAGAACAACAGCAGCAGTTATACAGTGAGGATAAGAGAAGGTAGCATGAGAGTGAAGAATTTTTACACCATAGGGTAAGGAAGAGAAAGCAGGTATGTAGGCAAAATAAAATAATTCTTGAAGATCAAACCGTATGATATTTTAGTTCTCGTTCGAATAAGTCACTGATGGACAATAAATATATATTTTAAAAAACAAGAATAAGTCACTGATGTTCAAATTGGTTTTGATGACTTGTCTTTGGTTTTGAGTGTGTGGTATGTGTGCTCAAGGGCATGTGCCCCATGCCTTTGTGTGCAGAAGCAAGAGGAGATGGTCAGATGGTCTCCTCTATGGTTTATCCATGTGTTTCCTTGAGACACTGGCCTCTCATTGAACCCAGACTTGCCATTTTGGTAAGACTGGCCTGAACAGTGAGATCCACTAATTCTGCGGTCTCTGCTCCCCACAGGACGGTGGTTAAAGTGTGTGTGGCCATGCCTAGCTGTTTAGATTTGTATTAGGGAAATCAAAGCCAGGACAAATCAGGTCCTCTCAGGTCCTCATGTTTATAAGGAAAGCTCTGTTACCTTCAGAGCCATTTCCCCAACCATAAGTATTCTTGACAAGATGTCTGCCGCCACTATTGTTTACTATTGTTTTTCCCCTATATGCAAAATAATTTTATGAAAACCCTTTGAACTCCCCCCACCCCCCTCCCGCCATGCCCAGCAAGGATTTGTAGACATGGGCACTTTAAATTACTTGCTGAGTCATCCAAACATTGCACAACAATTGCAACGTGGGAAACTTTAGACCTAATAATCCACTGATGCTATCTGATTCTGACACTGGTTCTCAGTGAAACCAGTTTTTAATAGTTTCACAGTGAATTTGAAGCTATACTTTGAGAAATCCTGAAAAAGGCTTTAAAAGTTTTCAAATCCCAACCCTCGACACTTTTCACTGTATGGTTTTTAGATGTGTTCCCTATAGAAGTTTGAAACATTAGGCTCCTAGTAGTATATCCAAGTCCCTGCCTTTTGTTTGCAGTATTTCCTGCTCTCTTCTGAAAGTCTCAGTAGGATTTGTAACAGTAACCCCTTTCTCTTACAAGCTGATCCTTCTTGGTAATTTCTTGTTTCTTTCAGGATAAAATGTAATGGCAAAGTCTTTGATGTCTTTCTCTTGCTTTATCCTTTCTTCTTTAAGAGGCAGTTCTTGTTCATTTTTGGTCTCAGGACATGCTTTATGTAACATCAGCATGAAAAGAATTAGAATGGAAATGTATATCCCTATTTAGAACTGTGTCTATTTACCTAATATAAAAGCTACAGCAGTTTTTCAAAGCATAGTGGAACAATGCTGTACTCTTTCCAATTTCACGGTAACATCTGAGCCGTGACCAAAGTGTTCGACAAGAATGAATACTAAATCAGAACACAGTGAAGAAAGATAACGTAGTCTTCTCTCCCCAAGGAAAAAAACTAATGATGGATGCATTTAAAAAGAAAATATAATAAACAATTAAAACATGAGGATATCAAGCCATAAAGTAAAAGAAATTAATTGGAAATGGTTTGATTCTCCAATTGTTAAATTAATTAATTCGTTCTCACTGATGATGACTTACCATGTCACCCATGTGCTGTTTTCTTCGTGTTCTCCTCCCGCCCCAACCATTTGGGGACTCTGAAGAATCAACCCATATTCATGGAGTATAGTTTGATTATAGAACTCTGCTAGGAGAAATTATTAAATAACATAAAACTGGTCCTGAAAGACATCTTTTTTGTTTGTTTGTATGTGTATTGTGTATATGCTGATATAGCACTCCAAGTACTCACCTGCAGTGGTTAGAGAAAAAGTGGGGTATATCCCCCGTCTGTCATTCACCCACCTGTTTTTCCTTGAGATGGAATCTCTTACTAATTCTAAAGCTTTCCATTTTCTGAGCCCCAGTGTTTTTCGGGTCTCTGCTCCCAATAGGACAAGGATTACATACACGCTTTGGCACAATCAGCCATTTATGAGTTCTAGAGAGTCAAACTAAAGTGTCCTCAGACCATCTCTGGGAATGAACTTAGCCATTGAACCAACTCTCTAGCCTGATGTCTTGGTTTTTTTGTTTGTTTGTTTTAATGTATTTTATTTATTTTTTTTTTTTGCAAAGAGAGAGGGGGGACAGAGACAGAGAGAACTCCTGACACTGTATATAAACTCCAGATGCTTGCACCAGTTTGTGCATCTGACTTTAAGTGGCTATAGGAGAATTGAGCCTGGGTAGTGAGGCATTGCACACAAGTGCCTTGACCACTAAGCAATCTCTCCAGCCCATTGTTTTTGAGATAAGAAAAAATGTTAGTAGAAAGACAACTAACAAAAGTTAGATTGGAAGTCTTAATGGAAAGTGTAATAAGAGTTCTAAGATAGAAGGTACTCATTTAAGACAGAATTATCTTGTGTAGAAATATGAAGGTATATATAAGTTAAATGTTTAGGTATAATGACAGTCACATTTATAACCTAACCCCTAACTAAGACCACATGTCAAATGGTTCCCTCCTAGCTCTCAGTCCGCATCCCCATTATCCTCCCTCCTCCTGCCCAGTAAATAACCTTTTTACTATTCCTTTGTAGACTTATACACATAATTCAGGCCTGTACATTTTAAAGAGTTCAAGAATTGAATCTCCATTCTACTTAAGAACATTGCTCTAAATATTCATTTATTGCTGCATATAAATTCTTCTGCACAAAAAATTCCCAAGGCTGGATCACAGCCTCGGGAATAAATTATGTTTGAAAACTCTATGCCAACTTTATAATTAAAACTCAGAATAAGGGTAAAAATGTTTGCAGAGACTAGCTATGACAGTAGAGAACGTATATTATCTTTAGATCACATTTTGAAATATACTTGCCTCATACCAAAACACATGTCTAAGAAAATCTATAACAAAAGCACGGCAAACAAAACCCAAATATTTGCAAAAGTTTGAAACATGGGCTGGATAGATGGCTCAACAGTTAAGGCAGTTGCCTCCAGAGCCTAAGGATCCAGGTTCAATTCCCCAGTACCCACATAACCAGATGCACAAAATGGCACATGTGTCTGGAGTTCATTTGAAGTGGCTAGAGGCCCTGGCACTCCCTTATTCTCTCTCTCTCTCTCTCTCTCTCTCTCTCTCTCTCTCTCTCTCTCTCTCTCTCTCTCTCGCCTCACAAATAAATAAATAAATTTTTAAGTCTGAAACATTGTCTCTCCTGTATATTGCTATTTTGTCTACCTTATCAGTGCATTCACTGGCTTAGCTGAGTTCTTGGCATTTATTAATAATTCAGTGCACTATATTGAGTAAAATGATACATAATGAAAGAATTAAAAATGATATCACTTGATTTTTAATCAGGCCAGGCCATAACACTCTGGGAAAAAATGAACAAGCTTGTGTATCAGTAGTCAATAATAGATGTAACTACCATTTGCTAACAAATTCACAAACTGAGCTCTATGAAATTTTAAATATTTTCTAGGTGCCCTGGACCCTATATCACATTTGATTTGGGTTTCAAAACATCATTGATTCTTGCTTCTGATTTTCACTTGATGAGAGCTATCTCATCCTTGAAAACTTCCTTCAAAAGTAAAATCTTCTATCATTTTTGCTATTGTTGAAACAAGGTCTTATGTAGTCCTGGCTAGTCTCGAACTTGCTATGTAGTTGAAGATGAACTTCAGAGCCCCTGACCTTCACTGCCCAACTGTTGGGATCACAAGTTTGAACTAGATTCCCAGTTTATATGGTGCCAGGGATAGAATCCAGGATTTCATCAATGTTAGACAAACACTCTACCAACTGAGCTACATTCCCAGATCTTTATCTGTCAAATCTTATTCAGCTCCAGCAATGGCCGTTTAATATTTTATTTTATCCCAAGGAAACAACTGGGCAAATATGTAGAGATGTACTAAGATGTTTATCACATCATTATAGACAAAAATTTAGTCAAATGAAATTGTAACGTTAAGAAAAGTGCAGCTCGTCCCTTCATGACTACTTTAGTCAGTTGATAATTTAAATCTATCAAGAAAATAATCACAGAATACTGCTAAATAAAAATGAATATAAGCAATATGATTCTGCTTTTAATCTATGTATACAAATGCATGTTTAGAAACCATATTTCTGAGGCTAATTCACACTGAAACATTAAAAGTGACTAGTACTGAGTGAAAGCAATGCATGACTTATTAAGAATTAGTATTTATTTATTTGAAACTTTGTATGTACCAGTTATGTGTTGGTATCACCGTTTCCCTCCTCCCTGCCCCCATTTCACTGTGTCCTTCCTCAGTGGGATTGCTGGAATGCCCAAGGGATGGAGGGCTAGGAGTTATGCCTCCAGCAGACAGTTCCTGGGGGGGGGGGTCAGGCAATGTCTCTGGATATTCCCCTTACCACAGCTCTTACAATCTTCCCACCCCCTCTTCCCCACAGCTCCCTGAGCCATAGTTGATGAGTTTTAAATCTTTTAGTATTGAGCTCTTAGCAACCTCTGGGTTTCTGCTTTTGGAATGTTTTGAGTAGCCACAGTGTCTGTCTCCATCACCCTGGTGCAGGTTGTCAGGCTCCCTGTGGAAGCAGCACTCTTACTCATCTCTCCACTTCCTCTGTGGTTTGATCTGGGCTCTAGCTGTTGTGTTAGGGGTGGTTCATCTCCTGCCATGGAGTCAGCTATCATTTCTGGTCTTGTTGGTGAAATTGGGTTGGTCACAGTTCTCACTGCCTTCTGAAAATTAAAAACAGATGCTCCAATGGAGTGTGAGATCAACATAGGTTAAATGAGACATGAAGACCAAGAATCTGAACTCCAAGGTAAACCTTCCACTAACCATGGGCCCAAAGAATTATCTTTTGCTTATATTAATCAGTTTTGTATAATTTGAGTGATTTTTAGATTGGGATTTAGAAAAGGCACTGCTCATGAATTGCTTTTTACATTTCCCTACTTTGATTTTTCTTCTGAGAATGCCAGAATTAATTTAGTCTATATCTAGCACTGAATACTATTCTAAACCATATATCTATGTAGGAATTTTATTTGTAGTCTTATAGTAAGCTTGCATTTTCTTTATACTTTTTTTTCATATTTTGAGGTAGGGTCTCGTTCTAGCCCAGGCTGACCTGGAATTCACTATGTAGTCTCAAGGTGGCTCAAACTCACTGAGATCCTCCTACCTCTGCCTCCAGAGTGCTGGGATTAAAGATGTGCACCACCACACCTGGCCATTTTCTTTATTCTTCATCCTGGTTCCTTCACATATTCTTATCTTCTTAAGACTTTTATAATGCTATAAGCACCGTGATTTTTTAAGGTTATGACACTTCATCAACAGTGGAGGCTTGTTCAGCTAGGTCAATATTTATCTTAATGTCTCCTTTTGTCTTGGTGCTTACACTGTAATAATGTATTTTTTTTGCACAGAGAAAATCACCTAACAAAAAAGTATTTGGCCAATGGAAAGCATCTATGGATAATCAGAAACTGCTAAAAAAAAAAAAAAGTACTTGAGTCCCTGTCATTTTTGTGGATCTCCCCATTGTGAAAGGCATTAAAGTGCATTGTGTGTTTGTACACAGTGAAATATACCAAAATTGAGAAGAAGGAATAACAAAGAATTAAAATCATAAGCATGTATGCAGGTGGATAGAGGAAAGAGAGAGAGACAGAAATTAGAGAGGACAGAAGATAGAAGGAGAAAAATGCAGAAAAGAGGGAGGAAAGAAGAGAATAAGAAAGGACATATGACTAGATATATCAGAATAATAAACACTAGAAAATGGAAGTTAACATTTACCCATCTATTACTTATACCAATATATATGTTGATCCAGGTTACCATGAACTTGGAACCCTCGCAGGTCATATAGGCATCTGGGCTGAGTAAGCACCAACGAGGGAAGGCTTCCTCTAACCAAGGCCAAAGAGTTCATATTTTATGAATAACTAAAAATATCCTAGAAAGAAAATGTGTTACATGAAGAGTTTTCTTAGTAAATAATGCATAAAAATGTCATATAACTCATGGAAAAAATGTTTGCAACTTTCAAAGAAATAAGCAAAATTGAAGCAAGAAAATAAGTGAACACACACTCACAAAAAAAAAATCTTGGTTGCCTAGCATGCACAGAACACCTGGAACAAAACATGTCAGATATGAATCAATAGGGAAAAGAATGATCTATGTTAAATCTATGCAGGGTCATGAGCTTTTTTTTAAGCAATTTGGGCAAATTAAGAATAGACTATACCCAGGTGTGGTGACACACACCTTTAATCATATCCCTAGGGAGGCACAGGTCGGAGGAGCACTGTGAGTTCAGGGCCACCCTGAGACTACATAGTGAATTCCAAATCAGCTTGGGCTAGAGTGAGACCCTATCTTGAAAATGAACAAATGAAAAAAGTAGACTGTAGAAGAGCTAAACTATAAAAGTTTGAGGAGATGAATGTGTTTAACCTGATTAAAAATTATACAAGGTATATATTAAACACTGCATGATACTACATTAACGTGTAATTTGTTATGTATTCAGTTATTTAACTACAATTTTTAAATAATACTTTTATTTATTTGCAAGCAGAGAGAGAGAGAGAGAGAGAGAGAGAGAGAGAGAGAGAGCCAGAGGGGAAAGAAAATGGATACACCAGAGCCTCTTGCCTCTTCACACATACTCCAGATACATGCACTACTTTGTACATCTGGATTTACATGGGTACTGGGGAATAACACTTGAGCCATCAGGCTTTGCAAGCAAGTGCCTTTAACCACTAAATATCTCTCCAGCCCTGAACCATAATTTTTACAAAGGCAAAAGATTTAGACAGTTATAAGAGAAAGCAAATTATTTTTTAAAAAATGTTTTTAAAGAGTGTACTCTGACTGAAAAGCTAGGCTCATAAATAAAATTTGGGTCTGGGGAAATGGCTCAATGGATAAAGTGCTTGCTGTGGAGGCAAGAGAAGCTGAATTTGTATCCTCAGTACCCATGTATTTGGGAGCAGCCTGGCACGGTGGCATGAGCCTGTAATTCTGGGGAGGCAGAGACCAGGATCCCAGAAGTCTGCTAGCTAGCTTGTCTAGTGGAATCCTTGAGTCCAGGTGTCATGGTTTGATCCAGGTGTCCCTGCCAAACAAATGAGTGTGCTCTGGTTAATCGATCCTCAGCTGATGGCAGTTTGGATTTTATAGCCTTGATGGAGTTGTGTTGTTGGGGGCGGGCTTATGGGAGTTATAAACCAGCTTCCCTTTGCCAGTGTTTGACACACCTTCCTGCCGCTATTTCCAGTGCTGTGGCGGAGGTGATGTCTACTCTCTGCTCATGCCATCATTTTCCCTGACAGTATGGAGTCTCCCCTCGAGTCCGTAAGCCAAATAAGCCCATTCCTCCAAAAGCCGCTTTTGTTTGGGTTCTTTCTGTGCAGCAACTAGAAAGCTGACTACAACACCAAGGTTCAGTGAAAGACCTGTCTCAAAAAACAAGGTGAAGCCCACATCCATGCAAACACACATACACACACATGCACACCACACACAAAAATAGCAATTTATGCTTATTAGTAACCTTATTTTTTATTAAAGTATATATGATACATAAAATTTTATGTGTTTATAATATGCAAGTAATAGCTTGATGTATGTTTGCTTTGTGAACTGACAAAATCAAGCTAATTCACTATCCATCACCTCACAGACTGATCTTATTTCTGTAGTGAAAACTTTTAAAAACTTCTCCCCCAAAATCGAACTCAAAATATGTTCTTTTAGCAGTTCTTTAATGTGCATAACATTGTTACTAAGTCTAGTCATCTTTGTAACATAAGTCCAGAATTTATTGATCCTATCTAACTAAAACTTGGCTAGCTTGGTTCTCATATTTCCATTCCACACCCTCCCCTGTGGGCACATTAATAACATTATGAGCATCTTGTCCAGTGTGAGACAAGCTAAGAGAATTTAAGGTTCTACATACCATACTAATAAAAGTCCTCACATGCCACTGGATCAGTTTAAAAGTTCAACTTTCCAAAGTAAAGAATGCCCAACCAGGCATTTCTGAAAACACAACTTCAGCCTGAATTTTATTACATTCATTTTCCTATTCTACCACATTTTGTCCCACGCCAGCCAATGATGTAAATGCTGAGCATAATTCCTATATTAGTGATCAAAGGTGAGAGACTGATTTCACTCCATGACATCTTTTTATCAATAACTTTGTATAAGCACATTCACCACTGAAACCCACATGCCAAGGTTTCAACACAAACATGAATGACAATTATCTAAATGGTATTCATCAACTCTCTCTATAATCAGTGTCCTCCCAACCTTCCAATTACCATCAGTTACAGTCCCCCTCTCCTCTCAGCTTGATTGCCCTTCATAGTTAATCAAACACTTGCCCATTCCTCCTCGGAAACAAATTGTGCCTGTGAAGGACCTGAATCAGAATCATCTGGAATAGTTGCTAAAACCCATCTTGGTATGCCTGCTCCAGACCTATGGAACCTGAATGCCTCAGAGAAGATCCCTGGAAGGTGCGTTTTCAGTTTCTCTATTAGTGAATCTTCTGTATTCTGGTCTCATTTATATTTTATTTTTGGGGGTGTGTGTGTGTGCACGCGCGCACGCGCGCGCACACGCATGTGCACACGCGTTCATGATCATGTGTGTGAGTGTGAATATGTCCATGCCATGGCATGCCTGTAGAGATCAGAAAACAATTTTCAGGTGTTGATCCTCATCTTCCACCTTTTTGGAGGGAGGGTTTCTCATTCACTGCATTGCTGCTTCACTAACCAGGATAGTGGTCCATTTTCTTCTGGGGAAATTATGTTGTCTCTACCACCCATCTCGCCACTTTCCTTCTCACTGCTGGCACACTGGGATTTACAGTAATGTACCATGGTATTGTAGTCGGTTTCTAATTGCTGCATGGAAAAGAACCCAAACAAAAGCAGCTTGTGGAGGAATGGGTTTATTTTGGCTTACAGACTTGAGAGGATGCTCCAAGATGGCAGGGAAAACTACTGCATGAGCAGAGGGATGGACATCACCGCCACCACAGCACTGCAAAGATGGGCAGGAAGGTGTGCCAAACACTGGCAAGGGGAAGCTGGCTATAACCCCCATAGCCCATGGTTTCATTTCCAAAATGGCCATCAGCTGGAGATCAAGCTTTCAGAGCACATAAATTCATATGAGAGACACCTGAATCAACCACCACAATCTGCCTTTTGCCCCCTCATAAATTGATAACCATACATGATGTAAAATGTAATGTGTTCAGTTAATCTTTAAAATCCCCATAGTTTTTATCAATCAAACATTCCTGTAATACAAGGTCATAACTAAGCCACAATAGCAAGAAAAAAAGCTATAAAGGCACAGAACAAGTTCATACTGCAAAAAAAGGCATTGGGCATAGTAAAGTCAGATTGGAGTAATACAAGATTTAAAGCAAACAAGGCAACATCAAAGTCTATAACTCCACGTCTGATCATTCTAACCAGTAACAAGTCTCCTGGAGTTCCAATTCCACCCCTCCATCCAGGCTATTCACAGTCCCAAATAACTTCATCTGGTGCCAGCAGCTCTCCTTGGCAGTCATCTCATAACCCTGGCATCTCCATTGGGTCTCCACTGCAACCGATGGTTCAACGTCATGGCTCCCTTGGGTTTTCACACAGTGTTCCACATCCAATGACCCTCTCTTCCTGCATTTGTTATACTCCATAGTACCATGTGGGCTACCAACTTGTTAATCCGGGGGGGGGGGGGAACAAAACCAACTTTGAAGAACAAGAAGCCTCCTTCAGAATGTTCAGGTCCCTTACTTCAAAAGAGTCCACATTCTTCCTGCTGTCCCACAGATCACCTGGTCCAATCTCAATGGTTGTAATCTCCATAACAATTGCAGCCAGAAAGTGCAGCAGTTCAGCCCAAAGATTTCATTCTTTCTGTGCTATCTCCATCTGCTCACACCAGTTCATTTTTTGCACAATATGCAACCCTGCTCGAGTTCTCAGGACACAGGCTGGCCAAATGCAGCAAGCCTCTCACACAAACTGCTTCGAGCCCAGTCCCCAAGGTCCATAATTCTTACTACATTCAGGTCTTTTCAACTCTGACCAGAATCCAGGAAACTGTACTTATAGCACTGCAAGGCATCTCTTGGGCCTAGATTTCAAATCCTCCACATTCTTCCTGCAAATTAGTTTCAAAAGGCCAAAGCCACAGAATCAGGGTTCTAGCAAAAACAACCCATCCCATTCTCTATTACCAAAACTGATGTACTAAGCTTTCTCTTTGCTGCACAGAAAAAAAAAAAAAAAAAAAACATGACCATAAAACAGCTTCTGGGGGAGAGGGTTTATTTTTGCTTACAGGGAAGAGGAGAAACTCCATGATTGCAGGGAAAATGATGGCATGAACAGGGAATGGTCATCACCTCTGCCACAGCATATAGTTTATAGAACAGCAGCAGGTAGGTGTGCCAAGAACCACCAGGATTAGTATGTGACCCAATATGGGCCAGTGAGAGATCTGGTCATAAGGATATTCCGGGATGGCATGTGACCTAAACCTGATTATCATAACTTCCCAAGAGTCTGTAAGTAGTAGAAAAGAGTCATTTCTTTCATTTGAATTGCCAACTAAGATGATATCAGCATAGAACTTTCCTCCAATCGCCCACTCTACCAACTTTTGGAAATATACTTCCTGAGATCAAAGCTAACAAGAAAAATGATAATGGATAGGGAGAAAGAAAGTGTCATGATGACATCCGTTTAGCCAAAAGGTAACTATTTTTTTCTACTTCACAAGTATGCAGACCAACAAAACCATTTTCCCTGAACTCATAACAGTGGGTATGGTATGGTGGATGCCTATCTCTTGCAAGGAGTCCTAAGGAATTCAGTTGGTTCTTGCTTGCAAGTCACCTCACAAACCTCTAATTTTCTCAAGCACACATTCCTCTGAACTAAGGAGCAGTCTCTTTCAGGCAAAGATGTGCCATGGATTTCTTTATTCAACCCTACAATTTCAACAGAACATTAAAACTTTTCAATGGAAAGTTGGAGTGAAATGGAATAAATTAACTCATACATGTAATAGAAATTCACATTATTTATTTTTTCCAGTTTTATGAACATACTTATTGCCTTTCTCTAAGTAAACTTAATGATACATTATTCCAGACAAAATATCACAGAAAGAACTAAATTCATCCTGTTTCCATTCAGTTCCATAGAAGCTTTTCATCTTTTATGTAAGAATAACAACTCAATGCCTTAATTCTTCTAGACATATGTGAAGGTTTCAAACTCACAAAATAACATGGTTACACAGCCACGATGGAGCACAATCACAAGTATGGTTGTGAGCCATTTCCAGTGATTTAAAAACATATATCTTGGCTGAAATATTTATAGTTCACCCATTTCTATGAAATGATTGGAGAACTATTAATTTCCATGACAGTACTCTCTTGTACTCTCTTAATTCAATAATGATGATTATTATCAAAAAGTGAGCAGTGGAGACATAAACTTTCCCAATATGACACCCAATGCACTTACCACTGAACACACACACCATATTAATGCAGAATATCTTAAGAAAATCTAATGAAGGCCCAACTTTTTTTTTCTTTTTTTATTTATTTAATTTAATCACAAATATACTTCCAAGATGCAGGATCCTTGAAATATGAACGTTTTAAGAGGGTTGATTTGGGGTTTATTTCTTGTTATGTGAAAACTAAAGAGTAAGAGTTCCCTGAGGTTTGACATTGCATCAGTCTAAGTACCCAGGAGGAAACAGAATTAACTCAAGGCAATTGAAATGGACACACTTTAATGATGGAACTACTTATACAAGTGAGTAGTATAGGAAGGGAAGAGGAAATAAATAGGGAGAGAGGAGCTTTGGTGAAAAGCCATCACCACTGCAAAGGCAGAAAGGCCTAGAAGGAAATATCACCTGAGACATAATATGAAGAAATACGGTAGATAATAGGTATTCACACAAAAAAAAATAAATGAAGCATTTTAGGACCTTATGACTGACACTTTTTTATTAAGTTATATTAAACATACAGAATAAAAGGTTTTATTGTGACACTTTTATATCTGCACTAAATGTCCTTTGGCAATATTCACTTCTTTGTCCTCTTTCTCCCTGGTCCCCATAAGGGCTTTGCCTTCATGACATAATGACCTCTCTAAGTGTGACTTCCTAATACCATCTCTCTAGAATTGGGTCTTCAACATTAGAATTTTGGAGAGACACAAGCATTTACACTGTAGCAGTAATCAAATTTCTTTGCATTCTTACTGATATATTCCTGTTTAAAACATTTATGTCAACCACAATCTGCTACTTTGCCTATGACAGAATTCTTTGTAAGGTTAAACATTTGCTTTCTATAAACCTATGCACTCATTGACTATTTATAAAATCAAAACGACTCTGTGCTGAGGTAAAGAATTTGAAGAGAATATTGTATGAGGGAACGTGCTGAGAACTCCAAGGTTAACAAGTCTGTGTCCAGAGATCTTTAAGGTTTTTTTTTCTCAATCAATTCAATAAACATTTACTAAACATTATGTTCCAGAAACTATATGCAATAAGCCACATATGCTTCTTTTTGTGTTTTCTTAATTCAAACCCATTTTATTTTTTAATAAAACACATCTACAAAGTACAGCATAATTTGATACCTTATACACTGTGGACATTTATAGTGTGCAATAATTATTACACTTTTCAAATGTTCAAACAAGAAGAGGGAGGACATCCTTGGGATGGCATATAGAGTGATAGTTAACTGAAGTGAGAGCTGGAAAAGAAAGTAGCCAGGAAGTTGTGAGAGAAATGACAGAAGGAACATGAGCGAGGAGATGGTCAGCCAATGAAACCTCATTTCTCTGGAATTTCTTTAAATTCAAGCATTGTCCCTTCTTGCTGAATTACATTTTTTTCTGTGGCATTTTAATATTCTCCCCAGATCATATCCTTGGGCCTACTACAGCAAACAAAATAATTCTTCGAACATAACAAGGCATATAAGACGTGTGATGAAGTAGGAGGGCAGACGACAATGTGAAATCACAAATGCCAGTGGCCCAAAGCTTTACAAATTGCTTCCCAGAGTTTACATCACAGCAATTTTCACTCACTTTGAAGGTTTCTCAAGGGCAAAGAATGCTTTTCTCTCCTAACAAATAATTCTACTAGTAGCGGGAATAGGCCGAGCTGTGTATATCCAGTCACCAAAGCTAATAAAGTAAACTTGATCAGAGCCGGTTTGGAATTGAGTCTCTACTAAATTATCTTGTTATATCCACTGGGAATGAAGCATTTAATTTATTTGTCACATATTCACAAACTATGCATACAGAACTCATCAATACAGACATCATGACTTTACATGAAAAGCAGAAATTCTAGACTAAAATAAATAAGTCTTAGATGTTTTGCTCAATTCAACATTATTATACAAAATGTTTGACTTGCCCCTTTCTGTTAATTTCAAAATCTTAAGTTATCAATGCAGAAAAAGGGGAGACAAATATACACCCAAAGTAGGTAATTACTTCACACTTCTGTCTCTTAAGCCGTTGCTCACTGTAACTTCCTCCAATTTAGGTTCTGCAACCCCCCTTGTGGTCTAAATGTTGAGGTCATCTCCCCCAAATTTCATGTGGTGAACTCCAACTCTCAGCACAACAGCCATAGGAAACAGGACCTGTGTGAGGTAATGAAATCATGGCAGGGGAACCCCATCAATGGGATTAGTGTTCTTACAGAAAGAGCCATGAGAGCCAGTTTGTCCCTTTGGCCATGTATGTAAGAGCAGTTATAGAAGGTGTACCTATGATGCAGAGAGAGAGAGCTCTCAGAAGACAGAGTCTGCTGGAACTTGATCTGGGACTGCCAGCCTCCAGAGGTGAGGGGCAAGAAATCTCTGTAGTTTACATATTGTCCAGTCTGTGGCCCCTTGATAGAAGCCTGTCGTAGTCAGCCACATGCCACTGGGATGAATCTCCAAACCAGGTATAGTTATGGGAGGAAAGGATTTACTGAAGCTACAGATCCAGGAGAAGTTCTATAATGTTGGTGCTCTTTCATAGATTCAAGCAGAGAGAAAAAGAGAAGCCATCACCAGCACCACACACACTAGCAAAACAGGCAGGGGCAAAGGTGAGAAACTTCCTTCCCTTTATATAGTCTTACGGGAGGGGCTTGCAACCCTTTCCCAGACTTGTTGGCTTCCTGAGTCTCTGTAATTTCCTTCCTGCACTGCCCTCCCGGGAAGGGATGTTCATTATCTTACTTACATTCTGGCCCCTACTTAGAAGGCTACCTTCCTGGAAACAACATCAGAGACCAACCCATCACAAAGCCCAGAAGCATTAATGTCTGCTGAGAAGGCTTTCTTTGGTGATAGTTAATAACAGTTACAATGTCACTATCAGCATAAAGCAGGGAAAGAAGGGAGGGGAAGAAGTGACAGGAAAGAAGGAAACTAGAGACAGAAGAAGGTGACACAGCGAGGAGTTTGCTTCTCAAGGACTCTCCTGCTCAGCGGGAAGCCTGTATCACCTGGTGCATATCAAACTCTTAATGAGTAAAATATAGTCATTTAAATATTTATAAGCACAAGCCTGGTGATGGACAGGATTGACTGCTCCTCTCTGCGTGCAGAACCACACTGCCATGTGGCCAGAACCTCTGAAATACCAAGATGTGGAGTTCCATCTGTTAATGCCTGCTTCCCAGCTCATCTCCGACCCTCATGAATAAAACAAGTGGAGTACACAGATTCGTAGTGTGTTCCTGGGTGATTATGAATGCCCTCAAATTAGAGTAATAAAACAAGAAATTTGTTCTCTACCTTAAGAGGGTTGTGAATTCAGTTCAGTCCGTTGTTGCATTATTTCAATTTGGTAGAATCCTTAAATAACAAGAGAGAGGCTTGGACACTACTCTCTGTATTATTCACATCACTGATCAGAAAATAGGATTTGTGCTTAACCTAGTTAGAAGTTTTAAAATAATTTTAACCACCAATCCAGGCCCATACTTTAAAATGCTCTGAAACTCTGCCATCTTGTGGGAATTCAGAAATATAACAAACATCCAGGTTCAAAGTTTTATGATATTCATAATTTAAAATATTTGTGCAACTATACGCATGAATGAACAGTCTAAAATAGCACCTAACATACCACATGAAATGTGTTTTCTTTCTTCTTATTCCATACTTCACTACAAAAAGTTGGAATTTCTCTTATACTCATTGATTTGTTCCAAGAAAATACATAATTATATAATTTGAAATAATTTATACTTGGAAGAAGTTGTAACAAGCCCCCAGTTAAAACATAAAATAATAAAGGCCTATTTCAGAATTGTTTTCTTTTACTACTTAGATATTTTGGTTTTCATGTGGTAAAATAACTCTAAAGCAATACTATATTTTCATATTATTTAGTATCATATTGTATTTTTTCTCTATATATAAATTAAGCATCACCCTATTATTATTCTACCCAGGCATTATGTTTTACACAAACATATTTCTTCTTGCTGAGTATTATTTAAGACTCATATGACCTAGTTGGATATCCAAAACATTTTTTAAATTATATATCTTGAACTAGGAAGACAGATAATTCAGTCAATAAAGTACCCTCTCTGCAAGTATGTAGAAAAGAGTTCAATCCCCAGAATCCACATAAAAAAAGCAAGACATAGTGAGGTGCCTTTGTAATCCAGTGCTGGAAGGCAGAGAGAGGTAGACCCCCGGGGCTTGTGACCAGCTAGTCTAGCCTGCTTGGCAAATTCCAGGCCACTCAGAGATCCTGCATCAAAAGATAAATGGTTTGGCTTTTAATTTCTGCATTTGGGAGGCAGAGGTAGAAGGATCGCTATGAGTTTGAGGTCAGCCTTGGACTACAGAGTGAGTTCAGGTCAGTCTGAGCTAAAGTGAAACCCTACCTCAAACACACACACACACACACACACACACACACACACACACACACACACACACACACGATAAAAACAATATGGTAGACAACACTTGTAAGGAACAACATCCAAGGTTTGCCTCTGGTCTCTACATACATGACTCATACATGCATGCATAAAGTCACAGAGGTGTGTGTGCACCTGCATAAGCACATCCATGCATGCACACTCACAAAAAAAATTACATATCTATTTATTTTGGACATACCAAAATCGCTGTATTTCTTCAGAAGCTGTGCTAATGAAACATTGAGTGCAGCAATCTTCCGGTTGTCTGTGTCATTCCGGGCAATTGATGCCTGAAGCATGAATCCTGCCAAGTTGATCTACCTCCTATTATAGAAAGAGACCTCAAAGGGGATGTGGATGGAAGAACTTGTGCCTACTCAAATTAAAATGTGGTTATGTGTTGTCACATAAACATGCCCATTGAAGTAGATAACATCACCTTAAATCCATTTTGTAGCATCAGCTGTTCAAATACGTGCAAAAGTTGTGCACAGAAGGCATGAAGGTCTTAAAGAATAGAATGGAGATCTTTAAAGAGACACCTTTAAACATGATGACAGTGTATTAGAGGGGAATCATGTAGACCACGTAAATGTCCCCCAAAGGTTGGCTCACCACAGTGGCTCCAGTGTACTGGGAAGTGGAGGAGCTTATAGAAGCACACTGGGTGAAGATCCTTGGGACATTAGTTAGGGTTTCCCCCTTAAGGATCTCGGCAGCTCTTTCCTCTTTCGTTTTTCTTTCCTTTTTTAAAGACAGGGTGGCATTCATAGCTATGGAAACTGGCCTTGAACTCACTGTAGCCCAGGATGTGCTGAGACTGAGTGACACAGCACCTAACTCTCCTTCCATCTTTTGTTCCCTGCCCATGAGGTAAGCAGTTCACTAGGCCGTGTTTTCAGTATGATGTATGTTCTGCTAAACACCCAAAATTTTCCACCTCTCCCTCCACTCACCACAACCCACCACCACCACCACATTTTGGACCTCAGGATCCAAGAGCCAAAATGAATATTTTTTTCTTCTAACTCCGGCATTTTTTGAATAATAATCACTATCTTGCCACAGGGAAGTAGAGATGAAAAAAATGCCTATATACTCAGGTTCTAGAGCTGTGTTTAGTTCATATTAGCTGCCAAAATTAAATTAAATTAAAATTTTAAATTAAGAAAAATCTTTTCTACTGAATGTTAATAATCCCTTGCCCTCATTAAAGGGTATTTATAGTCAAGTGTCCTGTCTCTTAAAGGAAACTCAGGTAATCAAAAAGCTAAGTTACATTTGTCTTTGCAATGCATCATTTTAGTGGTGTATGAGGTAAATTTTCAAAGTGTATACTAAGTTGATTATTAATCATATTAGCTTGTATAGTCTGAACCTAAAATAGGAACCCAGATATGGAAAAGAAGATAAATGTGAACAAGATTTTAAAATAGCCAATGAAGTCCTACATAGTTACAAAAACAATGTGATAAATAAATAGCCTTTTTCCAAAGCAAAATCAACACACATCTATACCAAGCATGATCTCACATCATGAGGAGTTAAGTTCATAAAAAAAAAAAAACAGAGTAAGTCACTAAGAGTTCTAGAAATCTTAAAAATACAACAACAAATAACAAATAAAAAAACATAAAATGTTATTTTTCTTGTCACCTTCAGTGACTTCTACAGGCCAGGGACTTGGGGAAGAGTTTAGTACATATTACATAATCAAGAAAAGTTTATTGCCGGGCGTGGTGGCGCACGCCTTTAATCCCAGCACTCGGGAGGCAGAGATAGGAGGATCGCCATGAGTTCAAGGCCACCCTGAGACTACATAGTGAATTCCAGGTCAGCCTGGACTAGAGTGAGACCCTACCTCGAAAAACCAAAAAAAAAAAAAAAAGAAAAGAAAAGTTTATTATTAATGCTGTTCACATGAATCCAAAATTCACATATTGCAAATGCACAAGAATTGGGGGGAAGGGAGATAAATGGATGGACAAATACTTAAAGATAGACTTATTTTAATATTGCCACTTTATGCTAATTTCTCTCCCAAAGATCAAAGTGTATCCATAAAGTCACTTCATATTTAGAAACCCAAGATTTGATAGTTTTTGTTTTCCCCTCTAAGTACTTAGATAAACGCAAAAGAATAAATGTCACAGTAGACAACTGGCAAGTTTCTATGGTTTTGTCATTAATGAGAAAAACTTCCTTCAGGATAAACCATTATTTAGAAGAGATGAGCTTGAATTCTCCCACAGGTGAACTTTATGAGCAGAAAAAAATATTTACACAATGTGTATGGATTGCTAAGTAGGAGGCAGCAAATTAAATTCAATGCCACATTCATAGTTGCTGGTTTAGTTCCTTGTCTCCCAGAAGGTGGCTGTAAAATCCATGCTAATTACCCATCTACTTCACAGGGGTGCTGCCAGGAGGAAATAGCAATGAAGCAGCTGGGAACCCCACGTGTTGCATATTAATAAGAACAGGCAAGCTTCCCATGTGACCTGGTGCTGCTGAGCTAAGCCCAGGGCCAAAGATCCACAGAGGGTCCCAGTGCACCCACCAAAAGCACTGAGGATGAGTCTTCTGCACAAAGTGCTCATCAGCAAATCACTAGTATCCACACACATTATCACAGCAGTCACAGGCCTCTGGTGAAAGGAGAGTACATCTGTAGGGATGTAGCTCTGTGGTATTGTGTCTGCCTAGCATACACAAGGGCCTGGGTTCAACTCTGCGCATTGGAGGTGAAGGGGATGAAATTAGGTTTAATATAGAGACAGGGATTTTTTTAACTGTCCTCCCCCCTCAGTGTTAACAGCCACAGATGAGGTAGATTTCATATGTGTTTGTGTGTCATTTGAATTCATTGTCTGATTTCATCCTCATAAAGTTCTGTGAGATAGCTATTTATAGCATTGCTTATGTATTCATGAAGTGACTGAGATCTCTGATTTACAGCCACAAGGCTTTCGGGACAGCAAACTGCAGAACCCGAATTAGAACCTCCTTCCTCTAGAGCTGGCCTTCAGTTCCCATGTCTCTGTGACCTCCTTTGTACTTTGCATTTCCAAATATTTAATCATTGTCTTCTTGTCTTTCCTTCTTAGCTACTACCTACCTTCACACTGGTCCAAGAGCAGAAACACACACACACACACACACACACACTAAGGCAAGTATTAACTAGTCCCAACCCCGGGCTATATGCCAGCTAACCACCCACGGGGACAATAATTTCTGATATCTGAACCTGAAACCATGTGAGCCATGATTTTCTCCATTTAAGATCCATAACGTAAAGGGAAATTGCAAGAGATTCCCATTGGAATAGAAGAGTTTGAGTTTTCTCAGAAGAACTTGGCTAAAATCCAAGTACTTTGAATTTATTTTATTTATTTTTTTCCCTGAGGCTGTGAAATGCTTTCAAGTGTCTGCTAAATTCTGTTCTAATGTAGAACAGTAGGGAGATGCTCTACCTCTTTGGCATCTCTTGAAAAAGCTCACCGAATTAAGTTTAAGAAACACACCTGAAAAGTGGTACAAATGAGCCTGTGTGCTTTCAAAGGAGCCAGCAGACCTTGGAGTGTGTGGCAGCCTGTAGACTTCACAGCAGCTCCTCACACACATTTTACATTTACCCTGTGACCACTGAGAACAAGGAATGTGGAAGAAAAGATAGAGCCTTTCCCTGCCTGATCATATTTCTTTTACTATGAATGTTCAAAAGCTTGTTTAGATATCAAAGTAGACAATATGTGCAGGGATTTATCTTAAAGAATAAAGGAAAAAAATAATTCGGGGAAAAATCATTCCAACAAATAGATCTGCTCTTTAAGCTTTGATGTTTAACTCTGCAGAAATGCTAGAGCCCTTGTAGGATATTCAAAGAATCAGAAAATGAACACGGCTATGCACAAGATAAAGATTTAAGTTCATCACTCCCTTTTAAATTGTCGTAAAAGAAGGGTCTCCTAGCAGCTCTGTCAGCTGTTACAAAGTTAACTATAATTTAGGCAAAAATATAAAAATCTCTCTGGTTAAATGAATCCTTCCTTTTACTGGAAATCAGCCCCCTACTTCTCCTTCCACACCCAGTGGAGATGGAGGATAACTGAACACAATCTTTTAAACTTCCTATCAAGTACTCAAACACAGTTATAATCGTCTCCATCTCTATTATTTTTATTCTTCATTTTACTTTACCCCATTACTTGTGAACTTTAGCTCACCAACAGGCCAGACTTCAGGAATCACAACTTTCTTAGACTGTACCCTTTCCAGGAGACAGAGTTGTAGGATAGCGTGCTTCAGGGTGCCCCCATCCCAGCGTTCTAAACCAGCCTTCCTAGTACCCTACAATATCCTGCTCTTTCCTTCCTGACAGGAAGGGGGTACTGGGCAAGAGACATGGCTTGTTTTACAGTAGGAGACTCTGCAAAGGGCAGATACTTTCAAAGCCATCACATGGAAAAATGATGTTTTTCAGATAAGAAAACCCTTGTAAAAACCAGAAAATTCTGGTCCTGAAATTATATTGCAATATTGTTTTAAATACATTCAGAATTTATCTTAATCTCAATTCCCCCTGACTCTGGGTTCACAGTTTGGTAGATATTTTAAAGAGGTTGGTAGTGGAGGTCAAGAGATGAGCCATGCCTGGGACCCAGGTGACACCTGTCACACTCATCTCAGTCAGCATTCATGTTCTCCCCTGAAAGCTAAGGCTGTATTTTCTTTAAGTGAGGGGATGCCCAGGAGTGATTCCTCCCATACATTCTTGACCCCTGAGATTAGCTCAGCCCTTCCCTCTTATCTGGCCACGTGCTCTCCTCTGGACCCCAGCATTATCTATCGCTACTCATAAACAGCCCTTCTGAGGAGGAGGCTGCACTCTTCAAGTCGAGTTATTCTGACTCACTGGGAAGCTAAGCACACTTCCCAGCCTGCCCCACCACTGCCTTGCCCCTGCACCTGGAGTCAATGCTGAGGCTGATGCTAAGGCCTGGGTCTCAGGGGACCTTGACACGGAGTGTGGGTGCTGGCTGTGGGTGGCAGGGATGGCACAGCCTGGACTGGAGACTGGAAGGCAGGGGCAGTGCCTTGGTTGAGCAGGCCCTGCAGAAGGTCCCATGACAGTTCTTGAATGCATGCTCTGACCAGATGTCATCTTCCTGGCAAAGCTGCACATCTGTGGCTTCTCAGATGCTCCTCTGCCGGGTGAGACTGCAGCCTGTGGCTCTCTTCCAGGGGCTTTTTTAGTTTAACATTTTCCTCTTGTGTTTTTCCATCCTTGGGTTCCAGCTTCTGGGACCCCTTTCCTGCAGTGCTTCTGCCATTGGGTGACCTTCTCTCTTTTTCCTGCTTCACTTCTAACTCAAGCTGCTTCAATTGCAGGCTGTTGATCTTGTCTCTGAAGTCCTGCTTGAACAGTCGGTTGTCCAGCTCCACAGACTGGCCGCCTAGGTCAGCCTAATCTTTGCTCCAACTGTTTAATGGTAGCAGCCATCTGACTGGTCTTCTCTTCTAAGCAACTGTTTAATTCACTTTTCTGTTTCACTCGGAAGTCTGAACTCTGCAGCTTAAAGACGAGCTTATGCTTCAGAGCGCCGAGGTCGTCCAGCTGCTGCAGCAGGGACACCAGAACATCCTGCTTCTCACAGACGTCCTCCAGGGTCCTCATGGCCACATCCGTCTCCTGTCTGTGCTGCTCTGAAGCTCCAGATCTTTTTCAACATCTTCCCCTCCTGTAAGTGCTTTCTTGCCTCACTCAGCACTTGTTCTTCCGTAGTTCTGTCTTGCTTAGGACCCTTTCCATTGGACTCCAGTGTATAGGAACCTTCTTTCACTTTTTCCATGATTCTGTTGTTTGCAAACCAAGCTCATCTGTCAGTTTAGTGTCGGACTTCTCTGAGGTGTCTACTTTGGCCTGGAGGTTGTTGACCATAACGTTGAGATGAACTCTTCCACATAGTTCTTCTGGTCCAGAATTTGGGTGATATGACCATCCCTTCACTGCTTTTACCGCTGTTCCCATCCTTGAGATTGAAAATTTTGTAACAACAACCTGAGAGTCCAGATCTTCTTCCTTTATGCAGAAATTACCATCGATGACATTCAGACCCACCAACAGACCAGCAATGATGGCTTCCTCTTCTTCTATTACAAGGGCATCACGTTCATAGAATTCACTGAGAAGTTCCTTCTTATTGATCAAAGTTTTCCTATACTCCAAAAATTTCTTTTGCATTAATGCCAATCAAAGCCAGGTTCTTCCTTTGCCTACTGGTGTCTTCAGCACTAGGAGATCTTTGACGCTCGCTGTTATCTCTGCAGCTTTGGGAACAAGCTTTTCTACAAGCTCCAAGGTCCCTAGAAGGACTTGTTCTGTCCAAGGAAAGTCTTCTTGGCTTCCAAGTCACGTTTCAGACAGTGCCCCATGACCACAAAGAATTGCTGGGGAGGCCATAGTCTGAGTCCAGAGTCCGTCTCAGGTTCAGAGCTGATTCAATGAGGCCTTCGATGTTGACCTTAGCCAAGTTCCTCAGCTTCATGTGCTCCTTCCCCATCAGATAGGATCTGAGCCACACTTTGACCCACCTCTTGAACATTTCCCACGAGGGGAGACTGCTCTCAAGTACAGGCATGGAGAAGGCTTGGAAAACAATTCCCTGGCTCCTGGGAGGTAGCCACACCTACTAGGGTTCCTGGGTACCTGGGCACTGGCCCTCCTTCCTGGGAGGGTACCTTGATGGAGGCAGGGTTGAGGCTGGGGTGGAGGCCGGGATGGAGGGAGCTCCATCTTTATTTTTAAAATCCCTCCATCTATTGACTTTTTATGAATTTGCATGTCATCCTTGTTCAGGGGCCATGCTAATCTTCTCTGTATTGTTCCAATTTTAGTGTATGTGCTGCTGAAGTGAGTACATCTATTGACTTTTTAAATGTACATTTCATCTTCATGATTCCCTGTCACCTCTCTAGAAATTTACAGAAACATAAAATCCAGTATTGTAACAATTCCCTAATAAAAGTTTGCATAACAATAGATATCTTAGAATAGCTATATCTGATTCTCTGATATCAATGGCTTTTGCTAGCTTTAAAATTAAATACTCTTAGTTCTTCATTTTGAATATATGATCCTGGTTGAGTGACTTACTCATCCAGTTTTGAGGATGGTTCTTTCTTTTGGATATTTTATATGACCATATATTTAAAATATCTCTGATATACTAAATATTACTGCTCTCTAGTAATCCATCTGAATTTGGTGAAATATTTCTTCAATTCATCATTGGGCATGGAATTTTAAACTTTTCTTCCAATTAGGAGCTAAACATAAATATAATGGAAACAATGTGAATTGTATCTTCTGTAGAATGATAAAATATGAGATATTAGAGA
This sequence comes from Zapus hudsonius, assembly GCA_004024765.1. NCBI lineage: Eukaryota > Metazoa > Chordata > Mammalia > Rodentia > Dipodidae > Zapus > Zapus hudsonius. The sequence continues at coordinate 24,545 of PVHP010024108.1, forward strand.
TAACCAGGTCCAAGCTTTCCTCTCTGGAAATGAAAATGGAAAGACTTGACCAGGCTTAGTAATCTAGGCCTGATACCCAGGTCTCAGGCCTTCCTGGTCTATACACATCCATTCATGTTAAGAACACTGCAAAACAGTGCATGGTATAGTCTATTAGGCATCCTTTCCCTACTTTTCACATATACAATATCTTTCCCTGCCTCTCTCTGCACCTCGGTACTCTCTGTCCATTAGTTCATTTAGTACTATTCTTTGATTAACTCCGCGACTGATAAGTTACAAAATACTGGTGTAATAAAAACACATGCTCAGGAGTTCTCAGACATCTCCACTCAAAAATAAATGTCTGGTTCAGACCATCAAGACATCCAAGATGCTGACCAGTGGAGCAAGAGGAAACTGCAGACAATATCTGGAAAAGGCCTGCTACTAGGGTTTTGTGAGTGTAAGAAGCATGAATGATGAAGGGAGAAAACTGTAGAGTTTGTATATATGATAGCAATAAGAAGTCAAACCAACTTAGCAGTTCTTGAATGTTTCTAAATTAAAATTTTTTCCCAGTTTAATTTGTATCATTTCAGAGACTAATTAATACAAAAGAATATGCATGTGAGTAATTTATGCATATGACAGATAGATCATACCTAAGGAGTTATCCCTAAGATGATATAACCTTGACCCACCTTGAAATTATTCATTTATTAAATATATTCTTAGTATCTATATATAATACTAATTTTTGTCTCTTTCTAGTACCAAATTTGATTATTATAGTAAATCTGTGCTATTCTTACATTCATAAACCACACATGATCTTTCTTGATATAAGGTTCTTTATATAGCTATAATTTTTATACTTTTGCATGAACAACATTACTACAAACAACAGTTGATTTAAAAGGAGTATTGCTTTACCTCTGTAGTATGTTGTATTATTTGCTTTTCTTGTTGCTATGACAAAATACTTGACAAGAAGCAACTCACAGACAAAAGACCTTATTTCAGTTTACAGTTCAAAGAGATACAGTCCATCCTGGTGGGGCAGGCACGGTGCAGGAGCAGGAGACAGCTGGTCACAGCCAATCCACAGACAAGAAGCAGAGAGCCTCAGCTTGCTTTCTTCCTTTTACTCAGTATGGAACCCCAGCTCATGGAAGGGTCCACCCATAGTTAGGGTGGGTTTTCCTATCACATTTAGCATAATCTAGAAAACAGTTGAGCCCAGAGATTTCTCTCCTAGGTAATTCTAGAGTCAATCAAGTTGACAAGAGAGATTAACCATCATATATGTATACAAACACCTAAAAATAACAGATATTTACTTGCTCAAGTGTCAGAACAATAATCACAATGCCATGAAAGCCTTTGTAGGGTAATTTGTTTCTACTCGCAACACTAGACAAATGAGTACCATTGCTAATTGCCATTACAATTTAAGTGACCTGCTTATCTTTAACAATATCTATAGTTATCAATCACTATCCGGCAATCTGAATTTTGTTGAAATATTTTCTTAGTTGTAAGCAGTATGCTAAAGAAAAATAAGTGCATGAAGGGACCTCCATTTTTAATTTATCTCTGTTCAAATAATTTCTGTGTCCTTTATCCTTAATGCCGTGTGAAAAATTGGATAGAATAATGAAACAAAGCATATCAAGCAGTCTTTGCTCTGCATATCACCATGAGAGCTGCTTGATTCAGTGTACACCCTCTGCAAATAAAACTATAGACACTTAAGATCTCAACAATAAAGCAGACTTAAAACTCACCCACCATGACTCAGGGAACTGAGCAGTAAAGGAGGTGGAAAGATTGTAAGTAAGAGCCATGGTGGAGGAGAATATCTAGAGAAATTTCCCCCCTCAGCAACACACAGCAGAGGGGAAAACCTGGCTACCTCTGGTGCAATTCATAACCCCCTACCCCAAGGACAGATCCAGTATGATGCCCACTGAGGAGGGTCCCCAGTGGGTTGGGGACAGAGAGGAGGGAAATGGAGGTACTATCACAAGATTTACTCATACAATGTATCTAATTATCAATAATAAAAATATTTTAAAAAATAAAGCCATAGAATGAGGTATAGCCAATCCCCAAATCATTAAATCATTGCCAAAAGCCAACACCAAAGCTTTTTGTGTTGAAAAATGAAAAAGAAACAGTTCTGATCCCAGAAGCAAGGTTAACAATTGTGTCA